>CAKNXH010062252.1:35768-51563 GCA_932178445.1 Andricus quercusramuli
AAATACGTGAATTTTCAGCTAAAGATGGAACAGTTAGAGAAATTCATTTTTGAGTGAACTGATGGTGTTCAGTGTGTTTTCGCCTGATAAAGTCGATTTTTCATTCATAGTCGTCCTGTGTCGGCACCAAACAGGTGGTCCTTAGTCGGCACTTTTTTTTGTTGCTTTTGTCGTTACTTGTGTATTATTTTATTTTGTTGTGTTTAAATTCCATCTCACTCGTCTCTTGTTTTTTTTTTTTTTTTGTTGTGTTTTGATTGCATATTGCTTGTCTCTGGCGGGTGTCCATCCTTTAAATAAAGTTTGACAATATTCCACATATTTTTTCATTATAATTGGTTTAAATTTGTCCATTCCCTCTTAAATCTTGCATAACCTGCCCTTTTTCTTGCATTCAAGCGTATAAAATTATGTGCTGTCTCAGAACCAGGGGGTGCCGGCTTAGGTCCGCCATTCTGAGAAATGGCAAAAATCGACTTTTTCACTCTGCGCTGAATTTCGATTGCAAAAATCACTCCACCTACCTGACCAAAGACAATAAAGCGCCATTAACCCTTTTTTACCCTCTGTTTTCGATAAAAACTCTCACTGTGCCGACTTAGGATCACTCTCTCCTACATTATATTTACTAAATATGTGACGTACGCCGAAGAAAGGGGGCTTACTCTGAAAAGTGCGATTTTTCAGGGCGAGCGGTCGAAGTCGGCCGGATAGACGCGACTTGGAGACAGTGAAGACTCACGAAATCTTCCCTCTCCACTCACCACTTCTTTCTCACGAGGAAAGAGATAGGTCGTAGACGCGGCTCATGGACGGGTATAGATGAGACGCGGAGATGTAGTGGTAAGTGGTGGGAGGCGTTTCACGGGATCTCGAGCGAAAGCCTCATTCCTCGGGTACCTAATAACTCAGTTATTAGCAATAATGACGCTCGAAAATTTTTTTCGATGCTTTCATTAAAAAGAGAAACTCAAAAACTATCGAAAGGTGTAAAAACCTCGATTTCGATTTCTTTAGAGTAAACCCCCTTTCTTCGGTGCACGTCACATATGGACAAAAATGAGACTGTGGGACAAATATTGAAAAAATATTGCACACTTTTGAACTTGTCTCTCTTTCTCTTTAGTTTACTTTCTGCACTCTGCATTCTACAATCTACATTCTGCAATCTAGATCTAACCCCAACCAGGCCAGCCACGGCCGACAATAATGAAATCCATAAATCCGTGGAGCGTAGAGCTCGCTCGGTGGCCACGGCTGAGACCAACCACCTTCTCCATCTCCTCCTTCACCTACTCTCCTCTTTCCAGACCTCTCGCTGGCTGAGCCAAAATCTTATTGCCACGGAACATCTTTACGGCTTTGTACACATGTACACAGCGAGTGCTAGACACCGGTAATAGGTATTGAGAGGGCCTCCCATAACTGACAGTTACGAGTCTTCCACAAAGTTACGGGGTTTGAGGGAGGAGTTGCTGAAATCAGAGAATCAACTATTTCGCAATCTTTTACGTGAGGATAAACGTAGGCCTGGCAAAGCGAGCCCTAAATCAGCATTTTGCGCTGATTTACACGCCCTTGCTGGAGAGATAATGGTTCAGTTTCTCCCTTCTTATTGGAGATTCAATCAACGATTTGCTCGACTACTTTTCTGTAGCGTCGCGAGAGGTTGCGGATTAATGTGCATCGACGAGGGGCAGCTGTGGTGACGCCTATGGATTTACACACTCCAGACGTGAGCTTAGAGATAAATGCTTTTTAAAATTATTTTATAAATTTCTCAAACTCTTCTCTACATTAACAGGACTCGGAACTGCTCAAGCTTCAAAAAATATTAAAATAGTAACGATACTTCTCTCAAAAAAGTAACCCAAAAGTAACAATAATGTGGCAAAAACGTAACCAAAAAAAGACTGTTTACAACAACAAAAAATATCCACCAAAATTATGAATCTTCAACAAGAAATGTAAAAAAAAAACTAGCAATTTTAGCTAAATTATAATTTTAAAAATGATTTTATAAATTTCTCAAACTCTTCTCTACATTAAGGTTTCTTTCCTTGAATAATTGTAAAACTGAATCTGCTTTTTTTTTTGAACGAATTTTTTTTTTTTGTTGGGAAAAAGTCAGAGAAACCCTGGAAATCAGGAAAACGTCAGGGATTTAAAATTTTTCATTTTCCCTGACCAAAGATAAGAATGTTGATCTTGTAATATTTTTAATAATGTTTAATAAACGGAATAATATGATTTCACACTAAAATTTAAAAATTTATTCTTTACTTTTTTTTAAAATTCCTTACTTTTTCCTGAATTCCAGGTTTTCCCTGACCTACGGGCCACCCTGCTAAATTTATTTTTGGACACAAGAAACATTTCGAGTAGATTCTCTGAACAATTTAATTTTTTTTTTCCTTATGGGAGAGAACGATTCGAAATATGCAGGACTATTCTAGCTTACTCTATATTTATATATGCCGACGCCTACGGGCGACATGCATTATCGTTTTGATAGATCATACTGACTTACACGTGTCCCCGACTGACTTCATGGGCCAGTGCCAAATTCGAGAAAATCTATAACTCACCTGCAACAAAAAAGACAAAAAAAAATTAGTACCTCAAAATCATTAGATAAAAATTATAAATAAATTAGGTATCGTGCTGCATTCAATTAGAAACGCTTCAATTCTTAAGATTTCAAGTCGAATTATATTGAATTTTCAAAAAAAAAATACATGAATTTTTGATTAAATCGTTGAATTTACAACCAAAAAGAAAAAGTTTCCAAAAATATTGATTTTTTTATCTAAAAAGACTAATTTTTAAATGGGCAGTTAAATTTTTAACTGAGAAAGATCAATTTTCAACAAAAAAATGGAGAAGTTAAGTTTTTAGTATAAAATAATAAAGAAAAATATATATATATATGAATCTTCAACCAAAAAAATACACTTTTGAAAAACTAGTTTATTTCACTCCCACGTGAGTTTAATTTTCAACCAAAAAATATGAACCCTCAATAAAAAAATGTAATATCTGATATTTCAATTAAAAAAGATTTTAATTTTAAATAGAAAACCATTAAATTAAGAAAAAATACGAATTTTCAATAAAAATCAGGTTTTTTATTGAAAAAATATATATTTGGCTATTTTAAATACCCGGATTTCAAATATTGTTCAATTTGGAAGTTATTTATTTCAGAATTAACAAATTTATAATTTTTGTTTTGAAAGTGCCCATTTTTCTCCCAAAAGTCGAGAAAAAAGAAGTGTTATTTTGTTGAAAATTCGCCTTTTTTCGATGAATTCAAATATTTTAGAACTAAAATAAAAATATTTGTTGATTAAAATATCAATTTTTACATTTTTAGCTGAAAATTCATATTTTTTAGTTGAAAATTCAACTAATTAGTTAAAAGTTGAACTGCTATGTTAAAAATTAATTTTTTTGGTTGAAAATTCGTTTTTTTCGGAAATTCAAATATTTAATTAAAAATTCATCTATTCGGCTGAAAATGCAATATTTTTTCTAGAAATATTAGGAATTTGAAGCATTTTAATTTGAATTTAATATTAATTGATAAATTTTATTTAAAATAATATATTCCACCATTTTCTTGAAAAATCTCCTTTAAAAGCATCTTCAATTTCTATTTATGATTTTAAACAAATCAATCGATTCCTTTTAAAACTTTCATTTACTGAAAATTCAACTCTTTTTATGAAAATTTGTCTTTTTCTTTGAAAATTTATATTTATGGTCGAAATTTCATCTTTTTTTAGTTAAAAATACAACTTTTTAGTTGAAAATTATTCTGTTTTGTCTGAGGTTTCAAACATTTGAAAAATCAACTATTACATTTTCCGTGATAAATTCAACTTTTTTGGTTAATATTTGCATTATTTTGTTGAAAACTCGTTTTTTCGGCATGAAAATTCAACAATTTGGTTAAATTTTTTTCTCTTCACTGAAAAGTTTTTATTTGGTTGAAAATTTAACTCTTTTGATGAAAATTCGTCCCTTTGTTTTGAAAATTCATTTTTTTTTTTGTAAAAATTTCATCTCATTTGGGTTAAAAATACAACTGTCTGGTGAAAAATTAATCTGTTTTTCGCTGAAGAAATTTGTTAAAAATTCGACTTTCTGGGTTGAAAACTCAACTCTTTTGGTACAAAAATGGAACTTTTTGAGTTTAAAATTTTACCATTTTGTTCAAAGTTTACAATATCATTAATAATTAAACAATTTTGTCAAAGTTATCCTTTTTCGTCAAAAATTCCTTGTTCTTGATAGAAATTTCATCTTTTTTAGGCTTAAAAATGCCACTCTTGGGTTGAAAATTAATCGCTTTTTCATTCAAGATTCATCTATTTTGTTGCAAATTCGTCTTTTTTAGTTAATTTCAACTGTTTTTGTATGTAAAATTATAATCTTTTTTCGTTTAAATATCAACAATTACATTTTTTGTAAAGAATAATTCTTTCTTGGTTAAAATTTTATTTATTTATTGAAAATTCTCAATTTGATTAAAAATTGAACAATTTTGTTAGAAAGACAACCTTTTTGGTTGAAAATTCAACTGTTTTGTTGAAAATTCGTCTTTTCCACTTGAAAATTCAACTCAATCTGAAGCGAATATGAAAGTGAATGAAATAGTGGTATTAGCGGCATTTTTTCAAAAATGAAAATGCAACACAATATTGCTGAAAAATAATAAAAACGTTCTAAAAATGGGTAAAAAATAGAAGGTAAATTGAAGTTTTCATTTTATGTTAACTTGATACGAAAAGTTACGAGCAACATATTTATGTTTTCCTCTTGAGCGACTTTTCCTGCCGCACTCAACTCGGATGTTACTACTTTACCCCGTCAGTTCGTAAAAGTACAATCGTAAAATCTGCAATAGTCACGTCAAACAATCTTTACTATTTGATGTCGATATTTCCCGTTTCACGACTCTCACACTCGTTCTGCTGAAACTCTTTTCAATCCATGGAAAAAGTTCGCTGATACCAGTTTTGTGTTGATATTTGAACATGAGCCAGAGCCAGAGCCAGAGAGCAGATACAAATTTCAAATGTAAAGACTTAACTTTCGACCTGAGCAGCCTTCTAAAAAGGGAATCTAGTTCTTATTCCTCACAGCTTCGATCAACAAAACTCTCGACTTTTCCTCTTCCAAAGTCAAACCTAAGTGCCACGAATGCGAAACAAACACTTTGAAATTCCAGCTCTCGGTCATTACTCGAGGCAAATAAAGATCAGAGAAAAGTTAAGTCACTTCATTACCAGTGAGTTGGTTTAAGAAGTCCTTTCATTTCTAATTCAGTAATTTTTTACTCAATCCTTCCTCTTTTAACAATTTCTGACAACAACGCACCTGTCAGTAGATGAGCTAGGCTGATTCTAGGCTGGTTTTTCACGAATTATTTGCGCACTAAATAAATAAGGAGAGCAATTTTTAGTTTAACATGCTATCTATGAGGAAGCAATAAACCAAATTTATAGCTAGAACAACATGTCATGTATAGTCCTCCGCATCAAATTTCATTTGTACACCTGCACCTTTTTGCGCACTAAATAAATATTTTATCTGTAAGGAAGCAATAAATCATCCTTTTTTTTCTTGAAATAACTATATGATGCCGTATGAAAAATGCCAAGACAAAGCAAAATATAACACATGAATTCAGAATTGCGCAATATTATTCTGTGACGTCATCGGGAATGTTCTAGATCTCGATTTCTGGTGAAACACGCCCTTACGCAATTTTTGGTGCACCACCAGGTAGGATACTTTCCTGATGTATCTCGTAACTAACAAGCAAATTAGAGACAATTCTTACGATGGAAAAGAAGTTAGAGAATTAGACTGAAATTCCTTGCCAATACTTGGGATTCCAGGAGAGGACTGAGAGGAGATCTAATTGATTGATGTGTCCCTGAAATGAAATTTCTTCCTGCCTTAGCATTTGCTCCTGAAGCAGAAAGCCGTCGGTAACATTTTCTATCGAATTGACAGTGAGTACTCTGCAGCGAATGCAAATCTCATGGACCATTTGTCAATCCAGGGTACCCCTGTCCAGTCAGTCAGGGGACGCTTTAATCGACAATCATTTACTCTCTGGCTGTGACTCTTCCCCTCACACTTACCCTCCCTTTTTCACTCCTTCTCTCTCACTTTTTCACTCTTTTTTTCTCTCTTTTCATCTCACTCTCCCTTTCGCCCACATTAACCCCCCCCCCCTTCCATATCACCCCACCCACACATAGTGAGGCAGTTCCTCCGGGGTAAAGCGGCTGTCACAGTAAAGCACCATCTGTTGATACCCTCCTCACTCCGACCTCTGTCCACTGCGATCGGAGATTGATATTTGCGCCAATCTGCATATATCTGCCGACGCAGCACATTTTTTTCATACTTTATTTCTACAACCTGAATTTCGACGGGTTGACTGTACCAATTTGGTGTACACCAACACCAGGAGCAAAGCTGTGAAAGCCCTCGAGCCAAACCAAATGTGAGTGTAGCAAAAAATATGAGACTTAAATAGTTTTTTTTTTAACGGGAAATGTCGAACGTGACAGGAAATTAGGTTAAAGCTAGATTTAAAAAAAAAGTGTTGAGCGAAGATTTTCAGTAGGCTCCCAGAATTTAAGTGATTTTTCAGGAAAATAGGGTAATGATGGAGAAATAAATTCTTTCCAATTAAATTAACGTAAATGCCATATGAAATGCAATATAAAACACTTTAAATTCCAATAATATTTCAGGTCATAAACGAAAAAGACGAATTTTCAACACACTAGATGAATTTTCTACCAAATAGTTGAATTTTCAACTTACAAAAGTAAAATGTTGAACCAAAGAGGTTATTCTCGAAAAAATATGAATTTTTAACAAACTAGTTTAGCTTGCAACCAAGTAGATGCATTTTCAAGAAAAACATGAATTTTCAACTAAATACAATGATTTTCTACAAAATATATTAATTTTTAATAAAATACATTAAATTTTAACAGAATTCTTGAATTTTAAAGCCAGAAGGGCGAATTATTTACAAAACGGTTGAATTTTCAACCCAAAAATATAATTTTTAACAAAAAATATAAATTTTCAACCAAAAGTAGGATAGTTACATTGTTATTTAAAAAAATTAACTCTTAGCCAAGAAAAAAATAAAGAATTTTTAACCAAATAGTTAAATTTTTAACCAAAAAGATTAATTTTCCAGCAAGAAGATTATTATTCAACAAAAAACGCCAATTTTCAACAAAATACATTAATTTTTAACCGAATTCTTGAGGTTTAAAGGAAAAGAACGAATTATTCACAAAACTGTTGAATTTTCAACCTAAAAATATCACTTTTAACAAAAAATATTTATTTTCTACCAAAAAATTATATTTTTATTTAAAAAAACTGTTTAATTTTTAACCAAATACATGAATTTTCAACTAAAAAAATATAAAATTTCAATAAAAATACATTGTTATTTAAAAAAATTAACTCTGAACAAAAAACACTAAATTTAAAAAACACTAAAAACATAAAATTTCAACTGAATACACTAATTTTCAAAAAAATTGTTATATTTTGAACCCAAGAGAACGAATTATCTACGAAACGCTTGAATTATTAACCCAGAAATATGATTTTAAAGAAAACTTTAGCTCTCTTTCAAAAATTTAAATTTTTATAAAAATAGTATAATTTTCAACAAAAAGTTATTTTTTGACCGAATATTTTAATTTTTTACCGAATTCTTGAATTCTCAACCAAACTAGATTAATTTAGTTCCAAACAATTACATTTTTAATAAAAAAAAACAATGAATTTTCAATAAAGAAGATAAATTTTCGACCAAAGTTAAATTTTTAACAAAATACATGAATTTTCAACTAGAAAAGATTAACTTTCAATAAAAAATATAAATTTTCAAGCAAAAATTAAATATTGTCAGTTAAAGAAATTCTCAATAAAAAAAAACAAATAATTTTCAACAATTAAATTAGAATCTTAAAAAAAAATTTATTATCTTGAAACCTTTTATAATCCTTGAAAAGCTTCAAAATTTTATTTCAAAATCTTCGAAAACCTACATTTTGTTCAACATTTTTTGGAATCTTTTCAAATTTTAAATTACTTTTGGAATTTTCTCAAAACTATATAATATCTTTTAAAATGATTCGAATTTGTCCCAAAAAGATTAGAAAATCCTGAAAAATTAAAAAAATTGCCTAAAACCTTCCACATTGTTTTTACAATTTTGAAATCTTTTGAAATATTCTCTTAAGATTAATTTTCCAAAATAACAAATTATTTTTACATTTTCTAAGAATCTTAATCAAAAATTGTATTCTTTTAAAACCTTTCGAAATGCAAAATTTAAAAAAAATGGCTAAAACCTTCCACATTTTTCTTACAATTTTAGAAATCTTTTGAAATATTCTCTTAAGATTAATTTTCCAAAATAATAAATTATTTTTACATTTTCTAAGAATCTTAACAAAAAAAATTTATTCTTTTAAAACCTTTTAAAATGCTTAAAAAGCTTCAAGATTTTAGTTCTAAACCTTCAAAAATCTATATTTTGTTTAAAATTTTTTAATTATTCTTGAAGTTTTTCCAAAACTTCTAAATATCTTTTAAACTTAGTCGATTTTTTCTGAATTAATAACTGTTCAATTGGTATTTACTCATCAAAATTTTGTTTTCAAATCTTTTTAAGTATTCTGCTGAAATTAATTTTTAAAATTAAAAATGTGAAAGATCATTTTCAATTCTCCTACGAACCTTAATCCAATTTTTGTATTCTTTTGTAACCTTTCAAACTGCTTAGACATTCGATTGATGAGCGAATTATGTTTTCAATAAAATAGTTACAAGATACTGCAATCATCTGGCTTGTAACTGAACTTCTAAAAAAGGTACATCAGGACCTCAAGTGACTAGCAGTAATTAATCCTACATAAATTTCCGACAGTGCACTTTCAGGCTTCAACAAAAATTCTCCAGTTTGTAACGCTTCTTTTCTTCTGGTGGCTTCATTTTCTACTTTTTCCCTGAAAGGCATCTGTTTACACTTGCTATTAGCGCCATAACAACCTGATGTTAATGATGCAGTACATTTAATAGATTATGAAATTGGGAAAGTTGTGTCAATGTAGCGGCTTCCTATTAATCGACGTCAACTGAAATTGAAAAGCCCGAGCTTGAAAGTGATGTCTAACGGTTTGATGAGCAAGTTCGGAGAGTGAAATTGATTCAAAAGAGAAGATACTTTTGTAGAGAAATCATTGGACACGCCGGCCGACATTTCCAATCATGAGTATTAAAGCTCATTCATGCAAGCTCGACCATGTTGATATCAGCCCATCAGTCCGGCACCGTTCGTTATATTCATTATCAAATATTTCAAACACACAGTTACACATCCACCTGCCATCAACCGACAACTTCAGAATATTGTCGATTATATGCTTTCAGCGATTCAGACCAGACCGCATGAAAAAATTTATTTGTTCATATTCCATGCAACTGCATTTTTTCTTACTATCGCTTCTAACCACTCGTGGTTCATGTCCGTGCTAAGTTTCTAGAACATTCCTGATGACGTCACAGAATAATATTATTTCTTATGTCAAGAAATAACCTTGAAGCTGTTTACATGGATTCAGAATTGCGCAATATTATGCAGTGACGTCATCAGGAATGTTCTCGAAGCTTAGCACGGACATGAACCACTACAGGTTAGAAGCTTCTCGATTTGGGTACGGTAGGAATCTTGAGTTGGAACCGGCCTTACTCATCTACTTTGGTAAGGTAGGAATTTATCATTAGAACCCAGCCTGATGATCTAATTGCGTGGTAACAAGTTATTACACTGGAACCTGGATTTCAGCAAACTGGATTTATGCGTTCCGAGAACTGATTCGATTCGAAGGCCACAAACGAAACTGTGCATAAATCCAGGTTCCAGTAGAGAATGAATAAAAGAGTAGAGTGGTAACAATGCACTGATGGTCGGGGATTGCCTGCCGTCACCATGGTGGTTGCACAAGGGTCAGACGTACGATCTCGTGCTGAAACAGGTATCAGAACGAGTCGTGTATCGCCCATAATCATGAAGAGACATCAAAAAAAGAGAAAAGGGCGTGCGTAGTTCGAATTTCGATGCACAGGGAGGGGAAGGGTAGTCCCAAGAGGGCTGAAGGGCGTTATTAAAAAGGTTCACGGTTAGGGGTCTCGTAGTTTTCGGAAGCAATATGCGGCTGTTTGCTCGTTCCAACGGGCCGCGACGTTCCACGGGGAGGTCAAGGGGCAGGCGTACCCACCAACCCCCCTAATTCAACCGTCAACCCCTCAACCACCAACCCCCAATCTCCAGCCGCCACTCCGAGACGTTATTATATCCACGCTGAGCGCCTCCTTCGCGATGAGTTTCTGCTTTTGCCAACTGGCTCTAGACATCTTGAGAAACCGTGACGTATTTTCCGACAGATACGAACTTGTGACCTTCGCCTGGAAAATGCTTTTTCTATTCTCAAGCAATCAAATGACTTCCTGCTTACTCGCAAACATCTCGAAAAGGATGATCGTTTTATTACTAGCTTTTGTAATTGAAGTTTTACAACTGTTAGCTGCTGTTAAGGATGTTAGCTGATCAAGGATTAGCCTCTTTATTTCATGAAAAGGTATACGTTGAAAAATGACTAAATCAGGTAACAAAGACCCAAATCTTCTACACATTGAAACTTTCTAGAAGTGTCAACTAAACAGTTTAACTTTAAAAGTTCAAGTTTAAAAGACATTTCATGAAGACATCAAATGTGTTTTCGCCAAACGTATTTTTAAAAACGTCGATTTTTCATATTCACCAGACATTCAACTGTTATTTTGGTTTTTGAAATTCCAATAACCAGAGAAAATGCATTAGAAGTAGGGAAGTAGAGACCATAAAACAAAACCGATGGAAAAACTTTCAGCAATTTTCGAAGCCAATTCTGAAATACGACCTTGATCGTCACTGAGAAAAACATAAATCTGTCAAAGTTTTCGTACCACGTAAATTCTATTATAGAGCAGAGTATTTTCAGCTTAAACAAATATTTTTTAAATTCCCGAGTTTCTAAATATCAAGGTCCCTAAAGTTATATTTGGTTTAGTTTAAAAATTGACTTTCTGAACATTCAAAGCTGTAACACAACCCAGGAGCTAATTTACATAAAAGTTTTACATGTTGCGGTGAAAAGTTTAAAGTAAGTTTTTAAGAGGGGAATTACTTTCTCTAGCTGGCAAAATTCTATTTAAGAGTCAAGTTTTAAGTCGACCTAAGCTCCTAATTCAGTGTTTAATCGTCAAATTTCCCATTGCAAAAGTTTCTTCAAGCTTGAAATTTAGCTTTGATTTGAAAAATTAGAAAAACATGTACACTACAGGTTAAAATTGCAGCTTCTAGAACGTTCTCGGAGGCTCCTGATGACGTCACAGAATAATATTGTGCAATTTTGAAAGGCGAATTTGCGTAAACAGCTTCAAGGTTACTTACTATGAGAAAAACAAGGATGATTTATTGTTTTCTTATAGATAAACATTTTCAATCAAATGTTTATCTATAAGGAGGCAATAAATCCTTGATTTTCTTATAGCAAATAACCTTGAAGCTGTTTACGCAAATTCGGCTCTCAAAATTGCACAATATTATTCTGTGACGTCATAAGGAGCCTCCGAGAAAATTCTAGAAGCTTAGCACGGACATGTACCACTACAGCTATAGAATCTTCTCGATGTCGGTAAAATAGAAATCTTTGTCCAGAAACCCCCCTGCCTATCTACTTGTATTCAATTTTACTGAAACTTGAGCACTCTTAAGAAAAATGTATCGCTTTCGCAATGGTTATTGCTCCAAGTGAAATGTCTCGATAGGCATGATATAAAAAAATGAAAGTTATTTTACGAAGCAGGTTTGAAATGATTTATGGGTAACACTCTGCGGGTGCCTCATGCAACATAGGGAGTTTACATGTAAGTTTAAAAGCCATCGAATGAGAATTTAAGGGAGAAAGAAAGTATTCGTCTCGAGTTAGCGACTTTTTGGATCGATGAATCGTCGACTCTCTAATATAAAAAACATTACCTCTGAATGTTTTTTCATTAGCTATGAAATCCTCCCTTTAGCGGAGCGAAAATCCTTTTAGCTCAGGATAAAGTGGTGATTCGTGAATCAAACATTTGAAGATCAAGAAAAGGGTGTCTTAAATTTTCATCCAGCTGATTCCCAAATTTGCAATGTCTTTGCCATTATCCATTAATTATTGAAGAGTAATTTGTCAGCCACTGACTTCGCCACTTGGAATATCCGAGCGTGGGAAACTTGGAATAAGTAAGCATTAGAATAAATGAGCCTTGTAATGAGTGAGAATTCACTGTATTCAATTTCCGAAAGATTGAAACTTTTTCTCACTCCCTGGGGCATAAATGAAAGAGTTTTGGTTGATCTCAACTCAGTTCAAGATTGCTGAGACGAAGGAAGAAGTTTTTTGTATTTTGGTGCCTTGGGCAAAAATTCGCGAGCGATTCAGAGAGAAACGACTCGAGAGAAATAAACTTATTACGTGGCCGAGGGGTGATGGAAAAAGTGCTCTAATATCAGCTCTGTAGTGCAGTTGATAAGAGAGAAGAATAATAAAAAAAAAAGGAAAAAAGAGAGGAAGGTTCACATATCCACATTATAGACTATATACACATAAGTACGTGCTCTTATACCATTCCTTCTTTTTTTTCATCCCTCTTCTCTCACTCTTGCTCACTTCTCTTATCGACTTTTCTTTTTTTCTTTTTTGGTCCAGAGGCCAGGACAATGGGATGCTCTCGAAGGATCGAGGAGACTGGACCACAAGGAAGCTTTAGGTTTGGAATGTGAGCACGAGTGTGAGTGGAAAATCGTTCAAGCGTTTCGTACAATGTTTTCAAGAATCCCCAATAGTTTCCTCGTGGGTGAAAAAAACCTCAGGGCTATTTTACTAGAGCCAGAGTTATTTTTATGGAGAAAAAAAGTATCATTTTCGAGATGATTTTTGCTGATGAGGGTATAATTCTTGTCCAGACTTCGCAGCCTAAAGTAGTCTCGAAACAGGGGAAACAGGGTGATTTTTCACGAAAATAGGAGACAAAAATTCTTTTAAATCAAATCAAAGCCGTCCATATTCGTGACAATATTTTATTGACTCAATGATTTTTTTCCATGTGGAGGCTCTGTTTGTCTGTTAATCTTTGTCAGATACAGGAAATAGTGAATTATCTTACGATAAAACAAAATAATCTCACAATATCGCTCTCTTGATATGATCGTTTACAGAGGCAAATGGACAGAAAGTGCACAATGGTTGAACGATTCAAGCTCTACGTAGAAGGTATACAATATACATACCAAATCGTTTGAGGTTAATGCTATTGTTCCACTGTGATATCAATTTCACTTGGAATAGGTATAATACAGGTTTCCCCATTTATTCTGATATCTATATATATATGGTAGTATGTACACACAAACCTTGAAGATCGAGGGGGAAATGGGAAGACAATCGACGCCATGGAAACTTGCTTCGCGACGATACCTTCCCTTAATACTATTACCACAATATCATAATTTCCAAATAGAAACCAAGCGAGATAATGTTTCATAAGCAGTATAAACACCAATTCAGTTTTCAAGAAAATTTCACCTTTTACTATCATTTTAGCATTGTAATATTACAATATTGAAAGTACCGTCAGAAAAAAGACACCTGAAAAAGTTAGCGATTAAAAACATGCAATCGTAGGATATTTTCCGAACAAAATAAGATAGAAGAATTTTTCAAAAAGCTTTTAAAATCCTATTAAATTCCACGTCAAAGAATCCCTATCTGAAGTATTTTCGATAAATAGAGACTGAGTGAGTCAGAAAGACTGATGTTTGCTAATTAGCAAGATCCAACCAACAATCAGAAATTAGATCTGTCGTTCTTACTCACAAACTCAGTCTCTATTTATCGAAAATACTTCAAACATGACTTTTTTGACGCGGAATTTTATAGGCTTTCCAACACTTTTCGAGAAATTATTCTATCCGATTTTGTTCTCAAAATATCCTGCGATTGCCTGTTCTTAATCGCCAGTCTTTTAGATGTCCTCATACCCAGCAATATAATATTTTCTCATTTTTATTTTGCCCCATTTTATTCACTATGCAATATGTGTCTAAGAAATGGAAAGAAAATGTATCGATATCGATTTGGCAAACATCTGTTCAAGTAAGACGTTTTGTAGAAGGAGAAAAATGTAAAACTATTAGAGTCACGAATACGCGATTATGGCTAGAAGTATGCCGTCGACAGCAATATCTTTCTGTATTTTCTAGTACTCATTTGTAGGGAAATCAGGACCGGAAGTTTGATACTTAATCTTTTCGTGTTTTTGACTTGCAATGAGGTTGAACTACATTTTTTAATATATTTAGAGATTTCACAGGCGAAAATGCTCTCAAAAGAGAAATAAAATTAATTTGTTAAGAAAATAGGAAAATAGTAGTAGAGTTTATTCTTTGCCTAAAAAAATTTATTTTTCAACTTTTCTAACAAATATGAATTTTCAATTTAAAATGACGATTTTTCTATCCAAAATTTTCAACAAAACAGATGAATTTTCTGATGACGTCATCAAATTATACTGCTTTTCAGAAATTGCGCAGTATAATTTGATGACGTCATCAAATTATACTGCTTTTTAGCAATTGCGCAGTATAATTTGATGACGTCATCAAGAATGTTCTCTAATAGTATTATATCTACTACGTTGAGTTATAGAAGCTTCTAGTCTAGACTGCAGAAGAATGGGTTTCGCGAATTATTTGCGCACTAAATAAAGACATGAATTTTTAGTTGAATATGTTATGTATAAGGAAGCATTAAATCATGATTATCCTTGTTTTCCTTGCAATAACTATATGACGCAGTACAAATTGCCAGGACAAAGCAAAATATAACCTTGAAGCTGTTTGCATGAATTCAGAATTGCGCAATATTATTCTGCGACGTCATCAGGAACGTTCTAGAAGCATAGCACGAACATGAACCACTACAGGTTACAAGCTTATCGATGTCGGTAAGGTAGGAATCTTGTATTAGAACCGGCCTAACTCATCTACTCCTACTCAAATCGAAATTGGTGGAAACAGCCTGAATTACGGTGATTATTTATCGCCCTCAGATAATTACCAGCAGGCTCATAATTTAATTTCAGAGCTATTAAGGAGCAAGATTTGTGCACATGTGATAAATAATCGATTAGGATTCAAACCCGGTGCATGCAGTGCATAAATAAATCGAATACTGAGGATGAAAATGAACGCTATGGCTATAGGCTTCTGGGTCTAACAGGTCTAATAACATGGAGAAGCTATAGTGAAACTGCAGCTACAATCTATAAACAACGAGCAGACATTGTGCACCAGGTGGGCTTAAGAATTGCAGCGGAAGAGAATTAATTCTTATTTATAGCCCTACCTCATGATACCACGCACTTTATATACATACAGAGTATAGACTACAGACCCCCTTCTAAATGGAACAAGTCCGGTTTTATGCTCCTCTGAAGGTTAATTAACCTTAACTGATGCTAACGGCCTTTATGTCATTTCAACCCTTAACCTAATTGTCATTTATTGTTAAACAAAATCGGTTCCAGTTTTCGAAATCCTGCACTGACATAATTTTCAATCCAGCAGCCATTTAAAGATCCACGAGT
>CAKNXH010062253.1:0-22282 GCA_932178445.1 Andricus quercusramuli
ATCAATTATTGTTCAATTTCGAATACACGAACTACAATTTAATTTTTTGAAATCATTTTTTAATTTATATTTACAGTTGATCAACTTAAAACATTTTTTGTCAAAAAATATCAGTTTCAAAATATATTAACATTCTTTTAATTGAAAATGTACCCTTAAAAATTAATATGTAAAATGGAAAATTTTGATGGTAAAAGATTTAAGAATTCCACATTGTAAACTGAATAATTTCATAATTGAAAAAGTTAACAACTCAACTTAGCATTTTAAAAAAGTTGAAATAAAACTTATTCCAAATTGCATTATATATCTTGTGATATGAAATTTGTGATATTTCAAGTCATTGGATAGATTTTTCATTTAAAAACTTGTAAAAATACCGGTCAAAAGTACATTCACTGCCATTTCCCGCTCTCAAAACATTCCGACCATCTCCCGGTTTCCCGGTCCAGCGGCCACCCTGAGTTATCATATTTCAGAAGATAATTATGCTTCTCGAATGATAATACGTATTTCGTGGTTGGCAACTTAACAATTTTTCTTCAAAGAAACAATTGTAATAATATATAGTTCAATAATTCTGACCTTGAAGTCTTTTAATTAAATTTCTATTCAATACAGTAAACACATTTTAATGTTTTTAAAAATATCGATAAATTTCAAAATAGTAAACTTTCTCCGAAGTTTTTGAATTCTTTTTTAAGGTATTTTCTAAAGGTAAAGGTAAGCATCCCAGTAATCGTGACCTTAGTACCAGTAATCGTGATGGCAATTTTCTTGCCTTTTATGTGTGTAAATTCGTGAAGAATAATAGTCTTCAAATATCCTATTCGTCTGAATTCAGTGAAAATTGTTTAGGGGACCTTATTCATTTGAATGTGTCAACACGAATTAATTTCAGTGTCGGCCAATTCATTTTAATCCGCGTGATTTTAAGTCAAGCCCCAATTCGCCAGAATTTGCCAGCGCGAATACAGTTAAAAACTGGCCTATTCAATTGAATTCTTAAAGTGTAACTAACGCGCAGGGGCATATAGGATCTGCTGTAAATAAATAAATAAATAAATAAATATATATATATATATATATATATATATATATATTAATGATTCCCGTAGCTCAGTGGTCATCCTCTGGACTTATACACTTGGAATCGCTGGTCCGAGACTCGTGGCATGCAATTTTTATTAATTTTTTCCGAAATGACCTTGACCACGAATTAAGGCGAATTGATCGACACGCATTCAATTCGCGCTGGCTCAGTTCGTTTCAACGAATCAGAAAGCAGGATTCGAGCGAATTTAAACATGTTAATTCCCCGCGATCCTCCCGAATTAAGTTTATTTTTACTGAGATAGTAAACTTCAATTATCTTATTTGAAAAATTCGAGTCTGGGCTTTTGGGGAGGGGGGGGGGCAAGCTGCCGTGGCCCCCAATCTGGATCCGCGCCTGTTCTTTGAAAGTACTAAATAAATGGAGATATTTCCAATAGTGTTATTTTCTGAGTCACTAGGGTGATACTTCAATGTTTTAATATTTTTCAAAGACATTTTAAGTCGCTGTAAGATTCTCAACATTGAATAATAATTCATTATTTCATATAGCTGCTTCTACAAGAGACAGGCAAGAGGCAGCACTAACTTTCGAACAGGATAGAGACCTGAATTACAGAAGACAATCAGAACCAGTCATTCTCACTACTGAAATTTCACGAGTCACAACACCCCGAAGAAAATCAGCTCCTCCGTATATACAAGTAAGGCCCACCTCAGCTGCGTTTACAACGACTCGGCGATTTATATCAAGCCAACCGATGACTGAACCTCCTCGTGCTGCCAGCTCGGAAAACAGAAGAGGTGTTCAATATATAGAGAATCGCTTTGAGGAAAGCCGAGACTGGGTATGTTCATGAATTTATGGATAAAGCAACTTTTTACAAGTCACTAATGCTTGTTTTTAGTTTCATAGATTTTATTGTAATAGTTTAATAATTTTACAAGAAATAAGACAAACGTATTTTCATCGCAGATTTATCTTGGCGAAAATACATCGATGCACTCAGATATATGGGAAACAATCAAATCCCACACAGACTCTAGGTTTGTAAGGGAAATTGCTTTGAAACTTTGGGGTACAGAAGCTCTTCAACAGAGGTGCTTGCAACCAGAAAGAGCGAATAAAGGAAAGCCGGTCGAAGAACATAGACTACCTTTAACGCCTGAAAAATATGAGATAGTGAAAAGTAAACATGATTTTCTTACAAAACTATTTTTAATAAATTCTATTAAAAAATAAACCCATACATTTTTATTGCCAAAGGTGTATTCGGAGTTAAAATTAGCGAAAGTACTTAAATTTTAATAGATTCTTTCTATTTCCTTCTTGAAATTTGTTACGGTTTTCTTCCTTTTTACAGATTGTTTATACAAAAAACTCACAGACGCTGGCGTCACCGGTAAACAACGAGAGAGCAGAATGCGAAAAATTTGGAGTTACATGAGGTCTAAAATTTATGAGGTTCGCAGAAAACAGTGAAAGATACAATCACGACGTTAACTATAACACTGTTTTTAATCAGTAGTATAAAATTGTTTCGAACAAAAATTTAAACAAATTTAATTGTAAGCCATCTGCTAACGCCAGAGTCGAAAAAATTGTTATAGTTCCTACATAGTTATAGTAAAAAATACTTGCAGTTGTGTGTGTTACTTCATTTTCAGCATACCAATTTATGGAAAAAAGTAGCGCGATTTTATAAAACAGTTACTACAATGTCGGCGAGCACACATGTGTAAAATTTTCAAAGTTTTTTAAATAAGCAATTTTTTCTAAAATACGCTTAGATTTTTCATTTAATCAAATAAAGACTTGCCTTTTAAATTTGAACTACAGAAAAAATATGATTTTTTAAGAATATCATCTTCTTTCCTTACAAGTGAATCCCAGTTTCCCGAAATTTAATTCTCTACGTATACCAAATTATAAATTCAAACTTTTAAATTTAGTTCGTTCAATTATTATGCAGAGGTTCTACTACTTAAGAAACAATTTTTTAAATAAAAAATTAACCTACGTCCCTGCTAAAAATCCCTCTTAGAATCCTCTTAGAATCCTTATAAATTTAGGAATTTAAAGTTTCCAATGATTTTTGTAAAGGGGTTTTGTTCCATGTTTGAAAGAGCATATACTGTGGATCTTATGATGTTTGTAAGTGGATCCTATAGTGACCTAAGAGTAAACAAAGGGGTTTTGGTCCTCGCTTACTGGGAGTTTAAAAGGTTTCTATGAGGTTTCTATGTGCATCTACCCGGTAAGAAGAAAAGAATTCAAAAAAATTCAGAATCTGAATTCTCATTAATACGTGAATTTTCCTCCATCGAAAGTTCCACCATCGAGTAGACAAAAAAAGCAAAACCTATTCCTTTTAATCGACTTAGAAAAATATAATGGACGCGTATTGGGAGGAATTAAAAAGTGGAGAAATGTAAAAGAAAGAATAGAAAGGAATAAAATAATGTCAATGTTATGGCGCAACTGTGAATTGAAATAAATTAATTTTTTAAATGAATAAATATTGTATTACATTTATAAATTACAGGTGAAAAAAAAAGAATTTTGGTAAATTATATGAACATTTTTTTATAAATCTGTTTAACAGAAACATATTTTGACCGATTTCAGTTAAATCTATCTTGGAACACATTTAAATTATATTAAAATTATTTTTTGATGTACGTGCATGGATTACACAACCCAAAAAAAGTATACGGAGCCAAAAAACGATCTATCCAGCATAGTCGAAATCAAATTTTGAAAATTTCCTGCCTACCTTTTTTTTGGTTTGAATTTGGATTTTTGGTTTGGGTTAAATTTTTGCAACTTGACTGCTAAACATCTGAAACCGTTGTTAGGGTTTAGGGAAGGAGAGGATATGTTAAGTAGCCAACTTGCAATTAGAAGGAATTAAAATAATCAAAAATAAAGCATGTAACTATGAAAGTAAAAATAACCATGACAAAAAAAATTGAAATTTTCAAACTTATGTTGCACACGGAGGAATAGAAATCATGTAAGTGCACGCATTTTGTGGACGGATTAGAAAGAATTAAATTGATCCAAAATACAGCATGTAGGTATGGAATTAAAAATAACCATGAGAGGTGTGTCTACTGCTCGCATTAAGAGGAATTAAAAAAATGGAAAATATGTTCGCCTGTATGGAACACAACACGAGTGGCGTTCGTTAAGGAAATAGAAAAGAATTGATTTCAGAGATAAACCTATTCTTTCGTTGGGCACTTCTCTCGATGGAAAATTAGCACATTAAAAAAAAATTAAATAATGCTCACTCTTTCGTTTAACTATGAAAGTATTAATTTTTTTTAATTCTTCTCTTCTTACCGGGTAATGTATATCTGAAATGTTTCTAAATGGATCTGATTCGGGGTGTACTGGGGTTTTACAAGGATGTTATAAGGTTTGTAAGGGGTTTTTATATAGAACCTAAGAGGAGATGAAGGGTTTTTTGTCCTCGCTTACTGGGAGTTTAAAAGGTTTCTATGAGGTTTCTGTATGCGTGTAATGTGTATTTGATATGTGACAAAAAAAAATGTTTTTTGTATTATTGCGGCACTTCATATTTCAAATAACCTAATTTCACGCACGGTCCCCTACACATATAATCGCACGCTCAAACCCGTTGAAAAATTGCATTCGCTGGGGATTCGAACCCTACCTAAACTACCTAACCCGTATGTACATAGCCGATGCCTTAGTCAATTGCGCTATCGAACCGCTTGAACGTTCGTTACAAAATCTCGGCCATGCTTTTTTCCTGAATGACCCAGGGTCCTCTCAGGAATATATATTCATTATTTCTTGATTTTAAGCATATTATGAGAGGGTGGGTTAAAAAATGGTAAGGTTCCTGAAACACGTGCAACATTCTATTGACATAACAGTCCATTTAGGATCCCCTTAGATCCTCTTAAGACGGCAGTTATATACTCAGTAACTTTTCCAGTAAACACAGTTTCTTAAATTACAGTTAGATCCACTTAGAGAAATTCCGTACAAAATAATGTAGTTTTTTAGTGTCCCCTTAAGTCCCCTTTAGATCTCCTCAGAATGAAAAGTTCATACTCAGTCGCATTTCCAGTAAACGCAGTCCTTATAAATACCTATTACCCCTCCTTTAAATATCCCATAGATCCATATAGAATTTCTAATTTCTATGAGTTTTTATAAGTTTCTGGTGGTTTCAAATGGTAGTGCCACTTAGGGAGATTTAGCCACATAGAAAATCTGTACGGATCTATATGGATGTTGAAATATTGTATTCTATTCGGAATTCCAAACAGAACTTCAAATTATTTCTACATGTAATTCCATGTATTCTCAGTTGTATCAAGCATTGCGATACTTTAGTACTGACATGTATTATGATATAACTAAGCCGTAGTACAGTTAGTACTAGGAATCGTACTTGTTAATAAATGCTCCATATGAATGGCAGAAGAGAAGGAGAAGATATTATCAGGCCTACGCCGGCTTATCTTCAAAACCATTATTATCAACAATAAACATCAGGAACTGAAAACGCTATCTAAGATGATTATGGAATTAATGTAAAACAATTATGATCGAGAATACCTTTAAAATTAGGGCTTGTAGGGGGCGCAAGGCAATAAGAAATACATTGTTTATAGGGCTGTAGATAAATAATGGCTTATTGTAGAAGAAAATGGCAAACGCGTGAAACGTTTTATTTTTTTGTTTGAAAGTTTATGGAAAAATTGAAAAAAACAATTCATTCGGCTGATTGACTTTTTTAGATATAAAAATTCTTAAAAAGAATAAGAGGCGGTTATTGAGAACGCTAGCACTAGACTTTTAAACGTGAAAACATTATTTAACTTTTTTCTCTGGCCACTTCAGAATAGTCAAAAAATTCAAACTTAGCATAATTAAAAGTTGTGAAGTTCCTGTAAACAAAACAAACAAAAATGAGAAAAATTTTTTTTTCAATTCTAAATAAGTATTCTATGAACTAAATCAAAAAAAAAAAACATTTTGTTCGACATTTCAAAAAATTCTAACTTGTTCAAAAATGATTTTCTCTAAAATATGATTTGATATTATTATTCATTATTGAACACTGTATTCATGAAAATTGGAAATAATTTTTGAAGAGGTAGAGCACGTTGTGTTTATAGTAAAATAGGTAGATTGATTGAGGTTGCATAACAATAATTTTAACATTTTTTTCATGATTCAAAATATATATTTTTAAAATAGTATCTAAATATAGTTTCCTTTTCGTTAATCAGTAATACTTACAACTAATATACTCTCATCTAATACTCACCGCTTATACTGATCACTATACTCATCCCCAATACTCGCCAATATAGTATGTATAATATAATACTCACTTGAGTTCTAGAGATCTATTGAATGTTAGACGTAATCGCTGTTATGTCTGTCCAACCCAAAATAAAATCGTATACTGCAATGTACTCCGACACGGCGCGGCGATTAAGTGCGTGCCGAATTTACTACTGAATTACTACAGTGTAAACCAGTGGTATACCTGTAGTATACTACATGTATACCTGTAGTAAACCAGTGGTATACAAATGTACTTCTGTAGTACTCGGCTGTGGTTATCCTGTAGTCATCCCTGTAGTACCGTTTCGTAAGGGGATCGGTAGCGCATACTTCGAGAACTTCTTACAACTACTTAATATCATCCAAATGTACATACAGTTTTTTCAGACGTTGGGAGTTGTACAGTTTTACTTTAATTTTTTCATTACTTAAATAAGAAATAATACTTTTTAACGTGATTTACAGAAACCGATGTGAATTTTTTGTCTCAGAGTATACATCCTAATCACCTATCACGGCTTAGCTTGTACCAACCCAGTAAAAAAAAAACTAATTCGGAAGGATCGCGGTGAATTCACATGTTTAAATTCGCCCGAATTCTGCTTTCTGATTCGTTGAAACGATTTGGGCCAGGGCGAATTGAATGCGTGTCGATTCGCCTTAATTCGTGGTTGAGGTCATATCGAAAAAAATTAATAAAAATTGCATGCCTCGAGACTCGAACCAGCGATCTCAAGTGTATAAAGTCCAGAGGGCGACCACTGAGCTACGTGACTCATTGATATTTATGTACAACGGATCCTTTATGCCGAGCGCGTTGGTTAGAGCTCACGAAGTCGATTGAATAGGCCAGTCGTTAACTGTATTGGCGCTGGCGAATTCTGGCAAATAGGGGCTTGACTTAAAATCTCGCGAATTAAAATGAATTGGCGGACACAGAAAATAATTGGTGCTGACGCATTCAAATGAATTAGATAGACTATGAATTTTCGCTGAATTCGGGCGAATAGGACATTTGAAGACTTTATTCCTTTTCAAGAATTTATACGAATTTACCACTATCTCCAATTCGAGATTTTCGCAAAGCAAGATTCACGGGGGCTCCTGGCGAATTCTTCTCAATTCGTCCAAATTAGTTTCTTTTTACTGGGAACTTTCACTGCAAAGATGCTTGTCCATTCCGATTTGTTGCTGATTCTTATTTGGTGACACCTCCCGAATATTTGAAAGCGAAAATGAGAAACATCGTTTGGTGGCCTTTTTAAATATCTTACGTTTCGATTTTTGAGTACGGCCTTTTTTAATCCTTAACTTGAAAACAACTCGGTCTTGAAATTTTATTGCTTAAATCCTTCAGTTTTGCATCCAAGCAAAAGATCCTACGTATTCAAGGACAAGAGATATGTGGACAATTGAAATGGGTTTAAAACGGTAAGAAAATCAGTTGGAAATTGCTTGTTTATGGTGCGTTTTGTACAAAAAAAAATTACAAAGTCAAAATATAGTATATAAAATTCCCCGTAAAACTAAAAAATACAAATCGACTGCTCCTACTGAGAAAAATACATGATTCGTTATGGCTGTCAATAAAAATGCAGTTAATGCCCTCTATACGACGTATATACAAATTTCTATTTACTTACTATAGAGGTCACGAACTGCGTTTTAAGTGACAGCCATAACGAATCACGTCTATCTCATTACACGGGAAAAAAAGTTCGTTAAACTTTCTTGAAGTATTACAAGAGTCGGGGATGAGAGCGAACCTTGAACAAAAATTTTCTATATTCTGTATAACTTTCAGGATTTAATATAGAACTAACCTAGAATAACTCTACAAGAATTCTGTAAACTTTATATTGAACTCCGATTTGAAAAAGTTTAATAAAATATATAGAGAAATTCATGAAAGAATGCTGAAAACTTTCGTAGAAATCACAATTGAGGTATTGAAAGTTTGTAATCACATAATTATAAGGTTTGAATACCTCAATTCAGTCAAATGTATAGAAAAATTCTTCAAAAAATGTTGAAAAATCTTATAGAAATTCGATTCGAAGTATTGAGTGTTTGTGAACTACTTCAATCGAAGATCTGTAGACTTCAGTTCTTTAAAATGTAGCTGCGCAGTCGCTACTGTGCGCAGGCAGCGACTTTTCCGCATGGCTCCCGCGTGAAAAAAAAAGAATTCAAGTCTTAGAGAACATTAGCACGCGTTGAAAATTAAAATATTAAGTTTGCCAATAACCGACACATCTCTAAATGGTAAATCCACTACCCGGGTGCACCGGAACGTGCACCAGGTCGTTCAAGACGTCATCTACGAGAACTTTTTTAGAATCTAAATTGTATCAATAGCCAAAATAACTACTAATGGTGAGTCGACGATCAGGATGCACCGGAACGTGCACCAGGTCGTTTGGCACGTATTCTACGAGAACTGCTTTAAAATTCAAATTGTGTCAACATCCAAAATAATTAAGTGTTGAGTCGACGATCCGGGTGCACCGAGTCGCGCACCAGGTAGTTTAGCACGTATTCTACGAGAACTTTTTAGAAATTTGAATTGTTTCAACCACCAAATTAACTACCGTCGACTCACCATTGGTAGTTATTTTGGTAGATAAACCTCAAGATTTCTAAGGAAATCATCAAGTCAAGCTTCCTTCGATCGTTTTTTTATATTAAGAAAATATGAGAGACAATAAAGTTTTCATATTTTTGTTTCGGTCTTACGATCCATTTAAAAAAAATTGAAAAACTAAATCGAGTCAAAATTCCTTTTTATTGACGTTTTGGCCCCATCTGTGGGCCTTCATCGATACAAACATCTTAAAGAATAATCGGAGTCAATCATAAATATACGTCGAAGCAAATGACAACATTTTAAAATTTTGTGAAGTCAGATATCATTCTGAAGTTTTAAAAATCATTATGAAGTTTGTAAAAAAAGTATTGGGAAACTATAAAGTCCAAGGAAGTTTCCCAATATGTTAAAAAAGGTTCATATTTTGTAATTAAAATGCTGTGAAACAGCTAACAAACTGATGTTTTTTTACAAACTTCATAGTGACTTTTAAAACTTCAGAATGATCTGACTTTACAAAATTTTAAAATGTTGTCATTCGCTTCGACGTATATTTATGATTGAGTTCGATTATTCTCTAAGATGTTTCTTTCTGATGAAGGCCCACAGATGAGGCCGAAACGTCAATAAAAAGGAATTTTGACTCGATTTCTTTTTAAAATTTTGTCTAAATGTATCGTAAGACCGAAATAAAAATACGAAAACTTTGTTTTCTCTCATATTTTCTTAATAGTAGTTATTTTGGCCATTGATAAAATTTAGATTCTAAAAAAGTTCTCGTAGATGACGTCTTGAACGACCTGGTGCACGTTCCGGTGCACCCGGGTAGTGGACTTGCCATTTAGAGATGTGTCGGTTATTGGAAAACTTAAGATTTTAATTTTCAACGTTAAAAATTGAAATATATTCAACTTTTTCCATGTCATATCTTATTTAATCGATTCAAAAAATATAGAATTGGGAATTCAACTTTTAAAATTATTTGCAATGCAAGCGTTTAATTTCATATAACTTATATAAACTTATACTATATAGCTATATAACATCTTATTAATCTTGAACCTACTAGAATTTATAACCAAAAAAGAATTTGCGATTAAAAATTTGTTCGAAATTTAAAGTTTCCAAAATTTTAAAAATGTTAAAGATCCCGAAATTTGTAATTACCTAAATTTTAAACTAAATTTTCGAAATATGATATTCTTGAAAATACTGACATTATAAATATAAAACTCCAGAAATTTCAAATTTCCGAAATCATTAACCTAGAATTTTCAAATCACAAAAATTTGTCAAACAGCCCTTCACAGCTGTACCTTATATTTTAGATTTTTTTGTTTATACTACAAGTTATGTTAGCTGCGAGGTTTTCTCAGGAGCTCCGAATGCGTAGGTAGGGGGTTCGAGCCCACAGCGAATAATAATTTTAATAGCGTGCGATTATTTGTGTAGTGATTGTTTGTGTAATAGTAAATAATTATGTACTTAAATATGTGAACAAATATTGAGGCATAATGATAATAATAATGATGATAAAACAGATTTTTTTTAGGCTAAAAATCGGCCATGATTTTATAGAACTGTTCTCTATAATTTCGAGACTTCTCCGATGTAGACTGTATATTAGCTGGACTTTTAGATTTTCTAGAACTATTCTACGTTTTTCGTATTTTAGAGAACTCTGCATTAAATTTTGTAGAATAGTTCGATGCAATGTAAAACCAAGAAGATTTTAACTTTTAATAAACTACCCGTCGTATCCTCTACTATAGGACTAGTTCTATAAAGTTTAATGAAATTTTTTTTCCGTGTAGGAGCAGTCGAAATGTTCCACCTCCAATAGTTTGGAAGGTATGATTTGAAGAAGCGACTTTTGAGTGCCAATTGTGTGTACCATTTCATAATTTTTTCATACCTCATTTGCAGTGCATCCTACATAAAAATTTAGTTTTTATTAAGTTTCAGTGCACCAAATTCCCTGTAAAACTATCCAAAAATTAAATGTTTTAACTGCAATAGATTATGCGTTATTGTTTCCTGAAATAGACTAATTTTTCATAAAATCTTGGTTAATGCGTAGTTTCTGAAAACATCTCGCTTCGTTGCACCAAACATTCATGTGTCTATCTCATTTAGTCTAATTTGAACAATTTTTGAAATATTTCCCAGAAAGGTGAGTTCGCTCTAAAAAATACCAATTTAAACAAATTATTAAAATTGTTTAAAAACAAGTTCACTTTTGTAGCAATTATTTGCAAAGTTATTCAAATTAGACTGTTTTAGGTACAAGTCATTTCATTTTCAATTTCATATTAATTTCTTTATTTGAAAAGTTGGTTCTTTTCTTACTTACTTTCGAATACATTTTGTACTGATTTATCTTTCAAATATCCCAAATATTACGGTTAAAACTTCCATAATACAGACCAGTAGAATTCTGTTTAGTTCACTACAATTCTGTTTCAATTCACTAATCTGCGTGATTCGCTAAAAATATTTTACATTAACCGGAGGTATATTCCATCCACCGAAATACTGTTCACTTCATTACACTTGTTTGACATTCACTACACTTTTGGTTCATTTTCCATAATTCTGTTCAATTTACTACAAATATGTTAAATTCAATAGAAATGTGGTGAATTTACTAGAATTTGGCTAAAATCACAAGAATTCTTTTTGATTTAATACAATTTTGTTAAATTTGTGTAATTCATTACATTTGTATGAAATTCGCTAAAAATATGTTAAATTCAATAGAAATTTTGTGCAGTTACTAGAATTCTGCTACAATCACAAGAATTCTTTTCAATTTGAAGTGACGTTAACTCAAATATACAAATATACAAACTTGATAGAAATTTGGTGAATTTACTAGAATCTCGACTAGAATTTGGTTGAATTTACCATAATTCTATTATATTTTCTAAAATTTTGTTTAAATCACTATAAATCTTTTAGACTCGCTAGGATTCTGTTATATTCTCGACAATTCTCATTAATGCATTATAAATGTCTTGAATTCACTATACAGTTCTGTTAAATTGACTACAATTCAAGTCTCAATTCAAGCAACATAGGTCGGATTTTAGAGTTGTCTTGGGTCTCAAAAGTCAGCGAATTTCAATTCTTGGATTTTGAGATGACCATGACTTAAAGGAACATTAGGTAGGTGTCCCCCTCCGATTTTCTTCGGTCTCACATATGTTGTAGTACTCGTAAAAGTAAGCGACACGTATTTTTTCTTACCTGCTAAAAATGGGTTTAAGAGGGTAAAAACCACCCCCGAAAAGTGTGATACCCAATACCCATTTAATTGTTTCACATATAGCAGCGGTATCTTTCACAATGAAACCAACTGGAAAAATTTCCTCCCAATGAAGGATGAAAAATGTGATATTCTCAAATTTGTCGATAATTTTTTAGGGTGGTGAACTACCCCAAAATTATTTTTGATTACACAAAAATTGCCCAAAAGACATTATTTCAACCAAAAAAATCTGAGAAAAATATATGTTGCACGCGATAATAAAATAAAGTTTAAGTATTTTTGAATTTTCACGATAAATCAATTTATGAGGGGTAACTACCCTTAAGTGCATTTAATTATACTTCTGCTAAATAAAGGAAGTTTTGCGTACAAAACCGAGCAAAAAAATTTCTTCACACAGAGGGTTGAAAAATGTACATTTCTCAATTTAGTCAAAATTTTACATGGGGGTAAACTACCCCAAAGGAATTTACGAGTATACTATAAAATTACCAAATAAGTGTAAATTCAAGCTGAAAAATCTGGGAAAAATATATGTTGCACGCGATAATATAATGAGCTTACGTATTTTTGCATTTTGACGAGAAATAAATTTATAAGGGGTAACTACCCTTAAGTGCATTTTATTATATTTCTGCGAAATAAAGGAAGTTTCGCGTACGAAACCGAGCAAAAAAATTTCTTTACGCAGAGGGTTGAAAAATGTAAATTTCTCAATTTAGTCAAATTTTACATGGGGGTGAACTAACCCAAAGGGATTTATAAGTATATAATAAAATTACCAAATGGCTGTAAATTCAAGCTGAAAATCTGGCAAAAATATATGTTGCATGTGATAACAAAATAAAGTTTACGTATTTTTCCATGTAAACCAAAAAGTTACTTCATAGGGGGTAACCACTCTTAAGGGTGTTTTATTATATTTCCATACATTCAAGAAACTTATATCTGTCAGTTTATATTTTTGGAAATATATAAATGATATATTTCTAACTAATGCAGAATGATGAACTGATTAAGCGGCTGTTTTCCTTGACCCATGCATCTTTACGAATACAATGAAATGTACATGAGGAAAGTTCTATTTTTAGGAAGAAGCTTGTTTGGAGATTTTGATTAATCGTTCAGTCTTGCTTTCATCGTTCTCGAGTTAAGAAGTCAATATCTTTGTATCAAATTGAAAAACAGTGGACAGTTTATCTAGCCTTTTAAAGATGCTGATAAATCCCTCGAATGTAATAAACCTGTTGTTAATTGCATTCCAAACCAGGAACATACCTGACAGTGAAGTTAGTGATGCAGAACAACAACTGGCATATCATTTTCAAGAAATATTAATTCAGGCTATGAATGAGTTCAATGGGGTTGAGATTGTAGAAGAAAATACTTTAGACTTTTCAGAACCATACCAAGACTGGGAGGCTTCCGCTGTGGAAGACACTTATGCAGAGTGGACTCCTAAACTTGGTTCCAGAACAGATGAAGCTGTTTGTACGAAAGATGACGAAAATGTTGGCTTCGATTATAAACAAAGAGCAGTGGAGTTTTGGAGAAGCGGAACAAGAAAAAGTAATCGTGAGTTGAGTGCTGTTCAAAATCGGTTCAGGAAAGTAACATCAGTACGTCAATTAAGACGACGGGCAGGACAAGTAAATAAAGGAGGTACATATATGGAAAAGTTGCACCGTATTGCGGAGTACACATTGAACAATTTTAAAAGTGCAATTGATGCTGATATGATAGTTCACGATGCAGACTTACGGATGTGGGGTCTACGTGCTATAAAAAAGGTTTGATTTTGATGATACGCGATTTAAAGCATCTGACTGGTGGGTGTGGAGGTTTAAAAGAACTCACCGAATAACTTCCAGAAAAGTCAACAAATTTGTCACCAGAAAAACACTAGAAGATAAGGAAAAGTTAAAAGTAGATACGGAGAATTTTGTGAATGAAGTGAAGCCGTACATCACTCAATATGAGAGAGAGAATGTTTATAACTCGGATCAAAGTGGATTCCAGTTAGAAATGCATTCTGGGAGAACATTGGCAATTGAAGGTACACGACAAGTCGAATGTGTTGTCCAATTTGTTTCTTCTACAACTCACAGCTACACTATTCAACCCACCATTTTTCCATTTTTCAGCCTATGAATGTCTTTGTAGCTGCATCCAAATCTGGAAAACTTACGTCTGGTAAATTTGCCTATTTCTAATAATTTTTAGTCATACAGTCAAGTTATCAGCGTTATTAAATTTGACAAATTATTTTGCTTACAGAACATTTTCAGAGCTGGTTGGAAAATGTTTTTTTCCCGAATGTAGGGCTGACAAGCGTGTTGCTCATAGACTCTTGGACTGGACATCGCCCAGAAGTTGTACGGCAAGCAGTACCTGCTGGAAAGAATATAATTCCTATGATTATACCAAAAGGCACTACTGGAAAAGTTCAGCCCCTTGACGTCTACGGATTTCGCATATGGAAAAATTATGTGCGACATTTTTCAGATTCAGTCATACTGTTAGACTATGATTTAAATCTGCACATACGAAATAATATTATAAAGTTACAGTCTTTAGTACATAATCAATTATCTTCACCAAGGTATCACAGTCTTTTTAAGTACTCCTGGTTTAAAAGTGGTTACGTTGCAGAAAAACCAGGAGAATTATAGAATCCGGTAGACTTTTCCTTCAAAACATTTTCCAACACATTATGTGAAATTGAAGGATGTGAAAATGTAGCCGTTGTTAGATGTTCGTGGTGCAAAAAATCTTTGTATTTTAAACATTTCTTCGAAGAGCATCACTACTGTACCACGTACAATGAATAAACAAGTCTAATGATGATTTTGTTAGTCTGCTAAATTTTATTTTGTTTTCACATGCAACATATATTTTTGCCAGATTTTCAGCTTCAATTCATAACCATTTGGTAATTTTATTCTATACTCGTGAATTCCTTGGGGTAGTTCACCCCCATGTAAAATTTTGACTAAATTGAGAAATTTACATTTTTCAACTTTCTGTGTAAAGAAATTTTTTTGCTCGGTTTTGTACCCGAAACTTCCTTTATTTAGCAGAAATATAATAAAATGCACTCAAGGGTAGTTACCCCTTACAAATTTATTTCTCGTCAAAATGAAAAAATACGTAAGCTTTATTATATTATCGCGTGCAACATATCTTTTTCCCAGATTTTCCAGCTTGAATTTACACCCATTTGGTAATTTTATAGTATACTCGTAAATTCCTTTAGGGTGGCTTACCCCCATGTAAATTTTTGACTAAATTGAGAAATTTAAATTTTTCAACTCTCTGTGTGAAGGAATTTTTTTGCTCGGATCTGTACGCGAAACTTCCTTTATTTGACAGAAATGTAATAAAATGCACTCATGGGGTAGTCACCCCTTAAAAATTGATTTCTCATCCAAATGCAAAAATACGTAAACTTTATTTTATCATCGCGTGCAAATACATTTTTCTCCGATTTTTCAGTTTGAATTTACACTTATTTGGTAATTTTATAGTATACTCGTAAATTCCTTTGGGGTAGTTTACCCTCATGTAAAATTTTGACTAAATTGAGAAATGTACATTTTTCAACCCTCTGTGTGAAGAAATTTTTATGCTCGGTTTTGTACGCGAAACTTCCTTTATTTAGCAGAAATATAATAAAATGCACTTAAGGGTAGTTACCTCTCCTAAACTGATTTATCGTGAAAATGCAAAAATACGTAAACTTTATTTTATTATCGCGTGCAGCATATATTTTTCTCAGATTTTTTTGGTTGAAATAATGCCTTTAGGGCAATTTTTGTGTAATCAAAAATAATTTTGGGGTAGTTCACCACCCTAAAAATTCGGTACCATAATTTTCGGGGGTGGTTTTTTCCCCCTTAAAACCATTTTCAGCAGGTAGGAAAAAATACGTGTCGCTTACTTTTACGAGTACTACAACATATGTGAGACCGAAGAAAATCGGAGGGGACACCTACCTAATGTACCCAATGTAATGTAATGGACACCTACTAATGGCACAAGTTCCATAAGTATATTAAATTGGAAAAGTGTATTAACTTTTAAAATAACTTCAACTGAAAAAAATGCCTGCACAATGAAAAATATAAATTCTATTTTACTGCTTAATCATACTATATTTTTTATAAATGTGTACCTTTGACCCAATAATATCCTTGTATATAACTGTTTTATTTAAATTTTTCTTTATTTTCCATTTTATCATACCCTGCAGAAAACATTCTTATTCTTAAGTTTACAACACTACTTACTGTAAAAGCACCAATTCTTGGCAGCTTAACCCAATTATTTGCTTTACATTATTTGATTACACTGCATAACTGAAGCCTTTTATCAAATAGGGTCCTACATAGTGCTTTAGCCAAAATAAAACTAAATACGCGAAAAGGGTCTATTACATGCTCCCTACTGAATTCTGCAATAAAAAGTATATTAAAAATAATGTCTCATTAATCTTAAAATTGATTACAAAGTATTATGATTATGGAATTTAAGTAACTTTTAAAATGTCTGCTGATATCAGATGTGAACATCCAAAATACAATAAAAACTGTGTAAATGTTTAAAAAAAAACTAGAATTAAGTTCCAACACGTGAAAGGACAATATTATTATCTAATTGAAAAATAAAGTAAATCAGAAAATCCTTCCTTGATAGCAATAGGATATCTCGGGATATCCTGCAAGGCGAAAATTTGGATATCATTCAATTGAAATTAAACTTCGGCTTAGTCAATATAGCGGTCGTCATCATCCTTTAAGAACAGGAGCAGGACATCACTGTCACACGACACTTCCCTCATGAGAGGGGGCGGTAACTAATCGATTTCTTTTTCCAGTTCTCTGACGTGCTCCACAGTTTTTTGTCCATAATTTGGCAACTTTTGTAATACTAAGTTTACAGCAGCATCGCCTTTTAATGCAGTCAACTCGGCTTGTACTGCTTCCATCAGAAGGGGTTCTACTTGCGACAGGTATTGCTGAATTTCTTCTGCGCTGGCCCTGGCGGACCGGCCGAACGCAAACATTACGCTACAGCGTAACGGTAAAGTAATGGTAAAGTAATGCTAAAGTAATATGGCATTATAATTAATAAAGGAAACAAAATTAATATGTAAATTGTTGCAATTATAATAAAACGTTAAAATTTACATTAAATGGTCATGCCGTAATTGCAACAAGTTGCTTTCTCAGCGTTAAAAAATAAAAAAACAAAGTGGCTGTCATTCAAGTCGGGTCCCTGCAGACTGGCAACCCACTTAAAGCCACGTTAGCGGGTTGCCAATATGCAGGGGCCCGACTGCAATGACGGTCACTATGTTTTCTTAATTTTTTAATGCTGCAAAAGCCGCTTGTTGCAATTGCGGCATGACCGTTGAACGTAAATTTCAACGTTTTATTATAATTGCAACAGTTTACATATTAATTTTGTTTCCTTTATTAATTATAATGCCATATTACTTTACCATTACTTTAGCATTACTTTACCGTTACGCTGTGGCGTAATGTTTGCGTTCGGCCGGTCCGCCAGGGGGGCGCTCTGCACTTTAAATGATAAAAGCACAACGTGAACTTCTGGATTTGCTCAGCAAGGCTGAACCACTGAGTGTAAAAACAGTTTTCGTGGAAATTTTCCCACATTTCCAATTCCACGTTGCTTCCTAAGACGTCGGCATCATCTACGTCACAGCAGTGGGACTCCGATATCGTTCGATTTCTACAAATTACTAAACTTCGATTCAACTAAAGTCGAAAGTCCCTAGAATGGTACTCCGGTGAAAAATCGTTCGATATTTCTCGAATCGAAAATACTGCATTCTGAAAGCATAAATTAGAATTTAATGTTAGGCGGGTTAATTTTATAAGATTTTATTGTAATATATCAAGGAGATCAAGTATTTAAGAAAATTAAAGCAATCTTAATTCTTTTCATGGAGTCGAATATTTTATATATACTGTTCATTGAGCTTATATTTATTTATATAGTGTTTTGTTGAAAAATAATGAAAATATCATTAACACGGCGCATTAAAACAGAGAAGAAATACTGAAGTTTAATAATCTGCAGTTATGTTTACGTAAGTAATTTCATTAACTAAGTACAATAAAAATACTGCAATAATATTTGACACTCGAACCGATTGTCGTTTATGAAATCGTATCATCGAAAGAATACGATCAAAATGGTACTCCGGGAACCAATGTTGGAGAAAAAGTTACTGCATTTTGTTCGAGTTTATTGCATAATTTTTTAGTTGTCGACTTGGAATAATATAATAGTTAAATTTTTCCCATTTGAAAAATAATTCAGAAAATCCATACATATAGTTCTCAGGACGACGCTATAAACTACTTTAATAAAGCAATATTGGATTATATTGCAGAAGTTTATGAAACAAAATATATCACTTAAAGCGGTTATATTTTCGTTCGAGAATGGGTGCCACAAATTAGAAAAAAAATATTAGGGTTAATCTTAAAGTATTATGATACTTTCAAGATTTACTAGAAAATAACTAAATAGTGTGATATTTCCACCTATATTTACGCCTATGAGCACAGTCGAACTCGAAGGCTTAACGCAATGTACCGGAGTATCAAGTTTTCGAATTTTCGGAACAAAAATCGCGAAAGCTCCATAAAATTACAACGCACAATGAAAGTAAGTTCGTCGGATCTATTACGACTAAAAGATATGTATATTATTATTTTCCCCAGGTAAGTAATTATTAATTGATGTATAATAAAAGTTTAAGTTATGTCGTAAAGCACTTTTTAATTGCTTAAAGAATGTTTATTTCGTTAAAAATTTTGTTCTCTCTGATGAGTCGCAAAATGATTATATTTTTCATATCTTGTGAGTATTTGATTCAATGTTATAAAGAGTGAACATATTTCTTAAAATAATATTTAATTTATAAAACTTTTATTATGATATTTTTTGTTAGAAAAATGAATGTTGCACATTTTTTAAACTCATGAACTGTTTTAAAATTTTCCTGTTAGATTAATTGTACAAAGTCCTGTGAGTTTTGGAAATTAAAATTTCTAGGTTCTTTAAATTTTTAAAACTTCTCTGCTATTTTCGGTTAAAGAATAGTTTGTCTTATGAATGAAAGTTGCTTAGTTCTTTAATCTATGCAATTTTTTTGTAAATTTTGAGATAGATAAATATTATACAACTTTGGCTAGACAACTAAAGGGGTAGGATTCAAGGATCTTAAAATGCATCATCATGATATAGAGTGTTCCTACGTAAGTGCCTTTGGAAGCAAACTTGCTACATTCTCGAAACTTAAAAATCGCGTATTGTAATAAACCCTTAAACTATTAGAAAAAAGTTTTAATTCTTCTTTATTTGTTTATACTCTCTCCCTTTTACGGGTTTGAGAGTCTTTACATAACCATTACATGTATTCTTACAAACAAGCCTTATACTATCTTATCAACTATTTTTTACATATTGTCTTACATTACTATTCTTATTTCTAAACGCTTGCGAATTTGCCCTGGGCTTCCGTTTCCTCTTACCATTATCAATCTCATAATTTGACTCTAATCCGCAACTCTACTTCGTAATTCTCCTTCTTTAGGAGTCATTTTTTGGCTTTTTCCTACCCTGTGAAACAAGCTCTCTCTCTCAGCTCTTCCAGCTTCTTCACCCATTCCTCTCCCTGACCATTTTCATTCAGAATCCATTTCATTCTCTCTTCTATGCTCTACCCTCCCCCTTCGTCACCAGTACACCTCTCTAAAACATGCACCCACGTTTCCTGCTCATACTTACATACTCTGCACACATCCTCTTCATCATTCATCCAGTACCTACATGCTCTAACACCCTCTCCCATTCTGAATCTTATCACTCTATTCCATTTGCTCTCCTTTTTAATCTTTTGAAGGTACTCTGGTTCCCCCTGCCTCTTCACCATTTTATACCAGCTGTTGTACCTTGAATCAACGATTTTTTCCCACCTTTCCTCTTCTTGCTTTGCCATAATATCTTCCTCTATTTCCTCCCACTCTATACCCCTAACTTGCATACCCCACTCAAACCTCATTACATGCCTCTCCTCCTCCCATTTTGAACGCCCCACGTTGCCCCTCCTCTCTTTATCCATAACCTCCCGGGCACACGCTTGTGCAATTTTGCTTCCTTCTCCCCTTCTTAGTTTCTTTTCGAAGTTCCATGCTCTTTTCGCTTGCCTCACCACCATTTTTTCTCGACCTATTTCTTCCCTCAGCATATAACCTGGGCAGCTCCAACTCACTCTCATAACCCATCTCAAAAATCTCTCCTGCAAACTTTCCACTCTCTTATGCTCTTTCCATCACCAAATTTCCACTCCATAGCTTAACACTGACCACACTAAGACATCAAAATCCATACTCTCATCTTCCAGTCGTACTTAAACCTTCTTTTTCCTATACCCCATACTTGTCCCATTACTTTACTCGCACATTCTAATCTCTTTCTCACCTGCAACTCGCTTCCTCCTCTCGTTTCGAACCAAAATCCTAGGTAGCAAAACTCATCCACCAACTCTACCACCACACTATTTATCTTCTATTCATACTCTAATCTTCCCTTTTTATTTCTGAAACACATCATCTTAGTCTTGTTCACATTCACCGTTAAACCCTTTTCTCTCACATATTCTTCGAACACTCTCATCAACAGATTCATACCTCTTTCATCATACGCGACTAGCACTACATCATCTGCATATGCTAGTGAGTACACTTTGCCTGTTCCTAGCGTTGTTCCCTCTTTTCCTTTCCTCTCCAACTTCTCCTCTAAATCTGCCAGAAGAATACTAAACAGAAGTCGGCTCAACGGACACCCTTGCCTGAGCCCTCTTCCTGTCCAGAATTCCTCTCCTTTCTTGTCTCCTATCTTCACCCTTATCTTAGTTTCCACGAATATCTCTTTTATCCTCTCTATTAATCCTTCGTCTACTCCCCTCTCTTTCATGGATGCCCATAATACCCTCCTGTTAACTGAGTCAAATGCTGCCTTAAAATCGACGAACAGTGCAACTAGTTTCCCTTTCTTTCGCCCTAGGTTCCTATTGACTAGATAGTTGAGCACGTAGATGTTATCTATGGTTTCCATCCCTTTTCTAAAACCCGTTAGATTGTGTGGTATACTTCCTTTTTCTTCCACCTGTCTTTCTAACCTCCTTCTCAGCCCTTCCACATAAATTTTATATCCCACCGACATGAGTGTGATCCCTCTATATTCATCCACCCTTTTTCCCTCTCCTTTCTTAATCAGCGGTACTACCAGCCCTGTCTTCCATTCCTCCGGCCACCCTTCTCCTTTCCATACCTTATTGCAAATCTTCCACATCTCTTCTCTCACTCCTATTCCCCCATATTTCAGTGCTTCATTTTCCAACCCATCCTACCCTGATGCCTTATTTCTTTTTAACCGAACAATTGCCTCATTTACCTCTTCCCTACTAATCTCGTTTCCGCTGTCCTCGTCTCGCTCTACCGCTTTTCTTCCTTCTCCCTTCACCCTATTTTCCACACCTCCTAACAGCCCCTTGAAGTGCTTCGTCCACTCTTTCATTCCTATTTCTTCATTTATGCCCTTCCTTCCTTCTCTTTCCCTGTTTATCACTTCCCATTATCTCCCTTCCTTTACCTCTTTCTCTACCTCTTCCATGTACCTTTCTTTTTCCTTCTGTCTTTTCTCCTTTATCATTCTTTCGTGCTCTCTCTTTCTCCTGTTGAGTTCTCCTTTTGTCATTTCCCCTTTCCTCCATTTTCTTACACTTTCCTTCATCCTTTCTTTACTTTCCCTGCATTCATCGTCCCACCAACCTCTCCTAAACCCCTCTTCTTCTCTTGGTCTCACCTCTTCCCTTACTTTATCAATCACTCCTTTAAAATTTTTCTAGCAGCTTGTCTACTCCTTCCTCTTCCAATCCTCCTATTTCCTCATTTTCTATTTTTTCTTTAAATTCTCTTAATTTTTCCTCCCCCCC
>CAKNXH010062254.1:0-21058 GCA_932178445.1 Andricus quercusramuli
TGTAAACGTGAAATTTTGAAATATTTATATAATCATATGTATTATTGCTTCCTCATATAAACATTTTCAATGCAAATGATTCCAAATTGAACAAAAAAATTGAAAGGAATGTATTATATAAATTATAAGGTTTCACGTTTAATTATGCATTTTACATAAAATTTTACACATTCAATAACAAAATTTCATTTCACATTGTACTTTCCACATTTCACGTTGAATTTGCTTTTCACATTTCACATTTTGTACCAAATTTGATGGTGTTTTGTGGCAAACTTAAATTTGGAATGTAAAATGTAATCCAAAGTGTAATACTATATGTGGAATGTAAAATGTAATGCGCAATTCAGAATACAATGTGAAATGTTCAACATAAAATGTGAAATATATACTCGAAAGTGTAAAATGTATAATCATACCATATAACGTGATATGATACCATAAAACTTAATATGATACCATAAAATGTAATATGATACTATACTATGTAAAATGATACCATAAAATGTGATATGATACCATAATATGTAAGGTGTAATATGATACCATAAAATGTAATATGATACCCGAAAATGTGAAATGTCCCGTGGAATGTGAAACTGTACAATTTGAAATGACTTCTATCGAGAATGTTGATGTAAAGAAGCAATACATCAGACCAATACAAATAGTTTGACATGAAATAGCAACGGTACTCTATTGGCTTTGAAATTCGATCGTTTCAATAGACCCGGTTGTTTACCAGGACGATGAAGACAGATGATTTGATGAATCTATATGCATTACTATGCAAACGGCTAGAGGACGATGCGCGTAACGCAGTTTATCTTGCAAATCGGCGTTACAGATTGCCGCTTATCGACTTCCATATCGGGGTAACTGAATTAACTTTCGTGTCGAACACGCCAGACGTAGAACTGGAGGTGTAAACGTAGCTTTATCCACGGATTAATCTCCATTACAGAGCGAGTTGTCCTAACGGTGCATTTTCGATCGCGCCTAGAAGCCACGAAGAAGGTGCAGGATGCCTGGATGCTCGGCGTACCTTCTAGGACGGTTAATTATGTTACACGCTCGGTAATTAGCCTCCAGCATCGCCAGTGTCGCTACTTCTCTCTGCTTTCATTTTGAATCGAATTTTTACCCGGAGACGCTCCGGGCAATGCTCAACTCGTAACGAACCAGCCTGCAGCTCTGGTCCATTTGTCAGTTTTTTTTTTCGCCCGGTCATAATCTATGGTCGTCCATTTAGGTACATGTTCATACACCCGACATATTTATGCGACTCTGCTGCCAAGAACCATACACAGAAGTATCCGCATTCCTCGAATCCTTGCAATTTGTGAAGAGTTTTCTCCTTTAGGGAATATTTGCTCATCAGCTTCTCACATTCGCTAAACTCTTCATTAGACAGTAAATGCCTGATGAGCAATTTGATCCCGACGTTGTATCAAAATCAACCATGATACCATAAAACGTAATATGATACCATAAAACGTAATATGGTACCATGAAACGTAATATGATACCATAATATATATAATGTAATATGATACATGTTGAATCTAAAAGGCGCGATGAATCTCGAGTCGGAAAAAGTCGTTGATGTTCAGCCCTTTTGAGCGCGGAAAGCAATTGGATGGGTGACCGGCGATGTATGACTAGGTTGTGTATTCGCTGGGATGGTCCTCAAACGTGGAATGTCTACTTTCAAGGTAGACAGGAATCCTGAACTTGGAAGGATCGTTTTCTGCAGTTTTCCTCTCCCCTGGCAAAACCTACAGGCAAATGCGAGTACTTCTAAAAAAGGCGGATGTAGAATAATAATGGATCAAAATGACGTATAATGCTTCTGTAGAGATTACGGATTTTTTTTTATCAGCAAATAGCGCATCGGAATGATCCGATTATCAAGATCAATTGTCTGTCATGAATTTTTATGAGTAGCAACTGTCGAGTGTCAGTAGTTATGCCACGTCCAAGGCATGACCGTGTAGGTGCGCAATGAAATTTTAAAATCGAGCTTTCAAACAAATTTCCTACATTTTTTCAAAACAAAAAATCATTTGTTAAAGTTAAAAATATAATAGTTAACAATAATCTCTTTGGTTGAAAATCCACTTATTTTTGGTTGGAAGTTCGTGGGTTTTGGTTGAGAAGTCTACTTCTGTAATTTTTGTAGAGAATTACAGTTTTTTTGGTTGAAAATTCTATTATTTTCATCAAATTCTACAATTTTTTGAAAAGTCACTCTTTCCGGTTGAATATTTAACTTTTTGATTAAATTCTACATTTTTCATTTAAAATTAAAAGCTGTTATGGTTCAAACATCAACTGAACTATGATACCATAAACGTAATATGATACCATAAAACGTAATATGATACCATAAACGTAATATGATACCATAAAACGTAATATGATACCATAAAAGTAATATGATACCATAAAACGTAATATCATACCATAAAACGTAATATCATACCATAAAACGTAATATCATACCATAAACTTAATATGATATCATAATATTTAAAATGTAATTAAAAATCTTTTAGGTTTATTTTTAATTTGAATTTAAACAAAAAATTATGTAAAAAAATGTTTATTCAACTCTTTTATTTTTTTATTTAACATCAAAATATTTTTTGCATAGAATTTCACCACTTGTTTGAAAGTTGATCTCCTTTATTAAAATGTCAGAAAAATGTTTGATCGGTTTTGTTGAAAATTTAACTACTTTGGTAAATCTACATTTTTTGTTTGAAAATTCATTAAGTTTAAACATTCAATTTTTTAAATGAAAATTTGCCTTTTCCAGTTGAAGTTTACCTTTCAGGCTGAAAATTCATCTCTTTAGTTAAAAGTTTGCATTTTTTTAAACAATAATTTCGATAAAATTTATTTGTCTATCGTTTCTGAAAAATCATTATTTGTTAAAAAGTAATAATTTTGGTTGGAATATTCAACTCCTGAGTTAAAAGTTTAGCTCTTCTATTGAAATTTTATTTTTGTGTTTGAATATTTTTCATTTTGATTTAAAAATTCATTTTTTTCTAAAATTTAACTTTTTTTAATTCGTTTTGTTTTGTTTGAGAATTTTTTTTTAACTGAAAATTTGACCTCCACTTTTTGTTGAAAATTTATATTAATTAATCAAAATTTCAACTGTTTGATTGAAAATTCATTTTTTTAGCAAGAAATTAATCTTCTTAGTTGAAAATTAATCTTTTTATTCAAAAAATCGACTACTTTGTTGCAAGTTGAACTATTTTATTGAAAATTTATTCATTTGGTTGAAAAATGATCAATTTAGTTGGAAATTCATCTCTCGATCAAAAACGTTTTTAGTTAGATAAAAATTTAATTATTTTTACGAAAATTCCTTCTTTTGATGTAAAAGTTTACCTCATAGCTTAAAAACTTGATCATTTTGTTGAAAATACGTATTTCAGTTAGTGACGCATTCGAGACGATTTCGAGAAAATTCGAGATTTTCTTGAAACATGTTCAGGTGAACTCAAAACTTCATGGAGATCGAGAATCTGAAATAAAAAATTTCGAGATCTCGAGTCGAGACTCTCGAGACTTTTTATCAGAGATTCTCGAATCGAGAATCTCGAAACTTCTTATCTGATATTCTCGATCTCCATGAAGTTTTGAGTTCACCTGAGCATCTTTCAAGAAAATCACGAACTTTCTCGAAATCGTCTCGAATGGAGATCGAGAATCTCGAATAAAAAATTTTGAGATCTCGAGTCAAGAATCTCGAAACGTTTTATTTGAAGTTCTCGATCTCCGTGAAGTTTTGAGTTCACCTGAACATGTTTCAAGAAAATCTCGAATTTTCTCGAAATCGTCTCGAATGCGTCACTAATGCGTCACTAATTTCATTTTAAAATTAATTAACAGCGGTTTGATGTTCCGGGATCAATAATGATAATATTTTGAAAAATAATAATTATGTGTTATTAATGAAAGGAATGCAGCAAAATCTCTGTTGAAGGTGATTATGTCACAAAGAATCATAAATATGAAATATGACTGAAAAAAATGTGACACGCTCGTGATGGATGAAATATTGTTACTCAAGTCAAAGAAGCAACTTGCAAAAAAATACCTTGGACTCATACATAGAAATGGGAGGCAAAAAGCAGCCTAAGAAGAAAAGAGCATGTGTAGCATTGACTTCTGGGAAACTATGAGTACCGCAACTGGAGGCCTCGGAATAAAATGCATTCACACGTTACATTATACATTGCTTTAAAGACAATGGCGTGAAAAGTACAGTTTACCGGCATACAGTCTTTTTGAGGTCGATGATCATTTTTCCTACGAAGCGCAGTAGCTATGACTAAATGAGGAATAGGCGAACAAAACGCGATAAATCCATTTTTTTCAAGATGATTTATACACGGTTTTAGCTCGAGAACAAATAGTTTGTTGAAGAACAAAAAAAAAATCTGCCTCAGGCAGGATTTGAACCCGCAACCCCACTATACGTGAGTGGAGCGTTGACCAATTACGCCACCGAGACCTCAGGAATTTTTATCAATTAAAATTTAAAAACTCGGACGTCAAGATGCTTCAGAATGGTAATAACGTTGGAAAATGATGTTAAACATGATTTAAATTAAACTCAGGTTGAAAAGAAAAGGTATAATTGTCACAGTGGAGAAATACGTTTAGTATTGTAAATGTAACTGAAGAACAAAAACAGGTCTGCTGAGGTCTCGGTGGCCTAATTGGCTAACGCTCCACTCATGTATAGTGGCGTCCCGGGTTCAAATCCGAGCAGACATAAATTTTTTTCTTCTTCAACAAGTTATTTGTGACTTGTGCTTGTAACGAGCGCATTTGCATCTCAGCGGATGATCAGGTTTGGTTTGTTAAACTGCAAAAAAGGATTCTTAAGCTTCAATTCAGTAAAGTATAATTAATAGAGGCGCATTGATTTATCTAACATTTTAACGAGCTCATAAAACGGGTTGAATTAATCGCGAGTTAAAAATACCTGAAGAGGAGTAATATAAATTTATAGCTTCAGTTGCGGTATTTCATTAGACAGGATAATTTATGGGTTTAGTAGATCTGTTTACATAAACTGTAACGACAGGTGATCAATTTTATGGATCCATTTTTATAAATTTATGAAAGGGGCCGTTCAAAAAATGCCAAATAACAAGGCTCTATCTCGGCGAGACAATATGAAAAGGTGCTAACTCACGTGGTGAACTTTCGATACTTCAAACCACCATAAAAATTGTATGGATCACCTCTTTATTTGTTCTCCACGAGTTTGCACCTTTTTATGAGTTTTTTTTCGAGATAGGACCTTTTTACTTGGACATATCGGTCACAGAAAAAACTGGTTCAGTAATGTCGTGGCTCAAGTAAAAATTGGCATCCTTTAGAACTTAGGCTCTAAAGGAACCCTTTTCGAGGTTTCCTTTTTAGTTCGTTGATCTCTGGTAGATGGCCATCAGCGGATGCCGACGTTTTTAACTGCGCATGTCCCGAAAAAGGCGGGCCTATTCAAAATTAAGAAATACTATTGACTACTACTTGATTAAATTTTAAAGCTGTTCCTGGTCTCATGTCGCAGTTTGTAGAAATAATTGGAAAGGATGAAGAATGTAGTGGGATATTGTGTCGTGGTGCATTTTGACGATCTGAAGGTGTGCTGGTTGGACATTGGACAATCGTGACCTGCCTCTGATACCTTCGGAAGGAATCAATGTCGCGACCTGTACAAGTGCTTCGTTCCCGATGTCGATGAACACGGACATGCCTTAAGTCCAACTCACGGGCGACAGAAGCCGGGGCAGAATTGGAGATCTTATCTCGGGCAGTACGGGGTAAGAACAACTGCACTGGGTGGCTTCGTGGCCTTTGCATCCGGTTCGCCATTGCCACATTATTTCCTGGCGAGCATGTCCTCGCCTCGGTCCTCGCCTCAGTCCTCGCCCCGGTCCTCGCCTCAGTCCTCGCCCCGGTCCTCGCCTCAGTCCTCGCCTTAGAAACAGATCTTCACTCCTGCAAACTTGTACTATTTATATGAGGCGTTGGATCCAGAATTATTTTTCTGCAACCAGTTCTTCAACCAGTCAGTGTTTCCTCTTCATTAATTCAATATTAGGTTCCCACCATCACCACTATCTTCAAATGCCGGTCACTCCTTCTGTCTGCTCCAACTCTAAGACTAACCAACTCTAAGATTAGAGAGGTAATCAGGCAGAACCAGTAAATCATGGAATAAGTGTGCTAATAGATGTATCATCTACTCTGGCTTTTGGCTATAAAATGAGATGTTCTTTGGAAACTGAACTAGTCCGGTTGGCTAATGAAATTCAGGAATTTGAGACTCTTGATACTTTTGTAAGCACACCTAGTGGGTCGTTGCGCCTTGCGATGACACGTGGACACAGGTTGATTCGGAGAATGAACTCGAATAATTATAAGAGAAGCAGGTCTGTCGACAACCGTAAGACGAATATTAAAGATTATCATTCTTGAAGAAAAGTTCCTCTGGTGAATCTTAATAATAAGAGACTCTACTCGTAATGAATTCGAAAAAAAAGGAAACAAGTTGAGCAGTTTCTGCAAAGATGCAGGTTTGGCTAGAACGAGTATTCTTCTCGCCACATGCTACTTGGTATCTCTTGATCCATTTCTTGTTCGAGGACCGTTAAAGCAGGCTTTTCACACTCGATCTTATTCTGGTTTCCTCTGCTCACAGTTATGAGGAAAAGATGAAGTGAGTTGCTGATGCATTTTTGAACGGTTGGAAATTGAAGCTATTTCGGCGGAAGTTCCACTCATTGTCGACATCACGAGAAATGGTCTACTACCCTCTGGTAGTGTGACGTCCCATGCAGTAAAAACACCAGAAAATCTTCGAAATACTTCAATTTTTCTTGATAACGAGAAGGTGGAGGATGCGTAACGAGAAGGTGGAGAATGCGTAACGAGAAGGTAGAGGATGCGTAAAGATAAGGTGGAGGATGCGTGAGGCGAAGGTAGAGGATGCGTAAGGATAAGGTAGAGGATGCGTAAGGCGAAGGTGGAGGATGCGTTAGCAGAAGGAAGGACCTGATGGAGAAGAAGGAGCTATTCCAATCCATGGGTTATCCTGGGCTATCCCTGGGATAGCCTGGGCGCTGAGTGAAATTCCACGGTATCGCTGACCGTTCCCCGTAGATGCTTCCCAAGAGCTCAGCTGAGACCGATCATTTCTGTGAACTGGTTTCGAATCTCTTACCAAGTCGGGCACGCGCGCCTCGCAAACGAGAAAGTCATGGCAAGAAGCAGAGCCTGCCGCTAGATACGCGTTTCGCGATTGATCGGGAAAGGATAAGGCACGTTAGTTCTCGAGCAGAGACACTTGTTGGGACCCTTCTCGGGATGACGACCTCACCCTCTCCTCCCACTTTTCTTCTTCTATTCCCTTCTTCGATCCGTTCTGGGCCTCTTATCCAGTCATTAAGCTTCTTCTACCTTGATACGGGAACCGCTAGAAGAAGTCCTGCTAAGGTCTTCAACCACTCGATATCGAGACTTCCGCCATTCCGCAGGTGTACTCGAGAAGAGAGATAAAAGCTCCTGAAGAGATGACGCACCTTCAAGATAAATTACTAAATCCCGAGCTTTTTCTTCCTTCGACTGAAGTCATTTCAGGTGAAGAAAATTGAACTCGAATGGCATCAGTGGGTTGTGGAATCTCATGTTTTTAATTAATCAAGAAAAAAGGACTTTTGCGGGAATCACTAGTTCAAGAAGTACCGTAACTACGTGTCAGTTGGTATGCAACGATTTTATGGGGTTTTTAATTTTTTATTTAATCAGAAAATTGCTCATTAGGATGATTCAATTCTCAAGGTCAGTTGAGAGAATTCATCTTTTTTTATTGAATTTTTTATTATTTGGTGGAAAATTTAATTGTGTCGTTCAAAATTCAATCATTTTTTCAGAAAGTTACCCTTCCTGGTACAAAATGCAACTAGTTTGTTGGAAATTCATCGAAACTTGGTTACATTTTCTTCTCTTTTAACTGGAAAATCACTCTTGGATGAAATTTCAACGCTTTTTTGAAAATTCTTCTTGTTGGCTTACAAATTTCTCTATTTTGGTAGAAATTTCATCTCATCGGTTGAAAAAATTCTACGATTATCGAAAATTCGCCTTTTTTGTTGAAAATTTAATTATTTGATTGTTAATTCAACTATTTGTTTGAAGTTTTGAACTTCGTTGTTAAAAATTGAATTTTTTTGGTAAAAATTGAATTATTTTCTTTAAAATTGTTATGAAAAATAAAATTGTTATATCCACAAAAATGTAATCATTTTATTTTTGGTTAAAAATTCATCTTTTTAGTTAACAATCAATCTTCTTGGTTCAGAATTTAAATACTTCGTTGAAAGTTGAACATCGTTGTTAAAAACTGATTTTTTTCGCTGGAAAATTGAACTATTTTGTTAAAAAATTCCTCTCATTTGATTTTGAATCAAGTCTTTGTGACCAAAAATTTAATTATTTAATTTTGTGTAAAAAATTGATTCTTTTCAGTTGAAAATTAATCTTTTTGATTGAAAATTAATTTTTTGTACTGAAACTTGAACTCTTCTTAAAAATTAATTTTTTTTGTTGAAGAGTTATCATTCTAGTTAAAAAATCATTTCTTAGGTTGGAAATTGAACTATTTTGTTGAAAATATGCTTTTTTGGTAAAAAATTAATTTTTTTAACTGAAAATTTCACTATTTTATTTTGAAGATTCTTTATTCTAGTTGAAAATTTATTTGTTTAAGAAGAAATCTCGACTCTTTGGTTAAAAATCCAATTGTTTCTGGTTGAAAGTTCATTATTTTTGGTTTACCAGTCTACTTTTTATATTTTTGGTTCATAAATCATCTTTTTTGGTTAATAATTTTATTACTTGATTGAGGACTAAATTATTTTGTTGAAAATTCAATAATTCTATTAAAAATTTATTCTTTTTGGTTGAAAATGTATCCGTTTTGTAGAAAATTCGTCTTTTTGGGTTCAAAATTCCGCTTTTTAGTTAAAAATTAATTTAGTTTTCGAAAATTTATAGTTTCGGGTCGGAAGTTTAACCGTTTTGATGAAAATTCCCCTTATCGGTTGCCATTTTTTTATCTCTTTCTGAAGAATATTTCTTGGCTATAAATTAAAATTTTTCAAAAAGAAAATTCGTCTTCTTGGTTTAAAAATTCATCTTTTTTGTTGGAAAATCAATATTTGTGGTTAAAAGTTAATTTTTCTATTTTCTATTCCATTTTGTCAGTTAAAAATTCATCTTTTTGATTGAATCTTCTTTTTTTTTGGAAAATAATTTTTCAACTAAAAATTTAACTATTCCATTTTTGGCTGAAAATATTTCTCTTTTGGTCGAAAATTCAACTATTTAATCAAATTAAAATTTTTTTGTGCTTTTAGAAACATAATATTAGTAATGCCAAAACTTAATTTTGATTTCCCAAAATTGGATCATTTTGAACTGAAGCTGCTCATCAAGATGATATCTAACATTTTGATATCCAGGGTTTTCCGTGAATCTATTGTTTTTAATTAATTAAATAAAAAAGAACTTCTGCAAGGATCACCCATTCAGCAAGTACCGTAACATTATTTTCCCATCGCATTCCGGGCTAAAGATTAACAATTTTATCCCCTCGATCGTCGATTATCTATTCACTTGGCGCACGTCGATTCAGTGGCATATAAGTTAATCTTGAAGATCCTCGTGCATTTTCCAGTAACGCCTATCGTTCATCAGATCTGGAATCCCGAGTATGCATTCCGCGAGTGAAGATTACCGTATGGACTTGGGTTTCTCTTAACGCCTCGCGAGATGAGGATCACGAGGCGTCAGGACTCAGAAAAGGAGGTGGAGGACGAGAAGATAGAAGAGGAGGAGGAAAAGGTAGAGGATGCGTCAGCAGAAGGTGGAGGATGCGTCAGCAGAGGGTGGAGGATGCGTCAGCATAAGGTAGAGGATGCGTCAGCATAAGGTGGAGGATGCGTCAGCAGAGGGTGGAGGATGCATTAAGAGAAGGATGAAATTGAAGAACAGCCAAAAATATAGACTAGAGAACTGCAAAAGGAAAGATAAGAACCGCGGAGAAGGAAGAAGAGTGATATTGGCACTGCAAATATTTACACCTCAAGTGGCGTAAATAAGTGAGAACATAATGTACACCAGTTGAGAAGTACAATAATAATAATAGTACTAATTCTTCCGCATCATGAGAGAAGGCAAAGTGCGTGGGAGTAACTGCATCTCTTCGTTCGCTCTATCCTCACGCGATTATTTATACAGCCAACTTTGTATATTGTATTTGCTCTGAGTTTACAGAGAAACCCTGAAATATCGAGTTTACTTTGAACGTAGGGTTTCCTTGTAGGCGGCCCTTTCGATCGAAAGGAGACAAGTCCTTTGCCTTCGGGATAACCAACCACTTAGTGAGGATTTGCTAAGGCAAACAGGACACTTCCATCATCTAGAGATGATACCTTGACACGTGGGATACTTGAGTTAGGAATTATGCAAATCCTCTTCAAGGTCCGCTTAAGATACCGCTGATTCATCAATATTAATAATAATTTCGAAATTACATTAAATTGTTTAATGAACTATTTCCTTAGGGAAGCGCGTGTTCTTTACTTCAGCCTTAGGGGCCATGGATATATTGAGTGATTTTTTTAAATTTTTTTTTTATTTGAACCAATCCTTTCTTAGGGACCGTACATTTTGCCCCCCCCCTCCCCCAACCCTCCTATCTTACGTAATTTTCGTCGACTGAATTTTTTAGTTAATTTTTTTTTAGGGGTCATCAAAAAATTACGTAAGGCGATTTGGGGAAAGGGGTTTTCGGAAAATGTAACTGTTTTTTATATACCAAGTAGATCAATTTTCACCTGAAATTTTCAATTTTCAACCAAACCAATGAATTTTTAAGAAAGTTCTTTAATTTTTCTTTAGAATAATTTTTATTAAAATATTTGTATTTTCAAATAAAAAAGATCAATTTTGAACCAAAAAAATCAAAATATATGTTTGTAAATGAACAGTGGAATTTTCAACAAACTCAATTAATTTTCAACTAAATAGTTGTATTTTTTAATTAAAAAGATACATTTTCAGCCAAAAATAGAATATTTAAATTTTCATTTAAGAAATAATATAAATGAAAAAAATTATTTTCTACAAAACAGTTGAGTTTTTAACCCGAAAATATGTTTAACAAAAAAGTTAATTTACAACAAGCAGTTCAATTTTTGAGCAAACAAATTAATTTCCAACTAAAATTTTGAATCTTAAACCAAATCAATAAATTTTTGAGAAAAGTTATTCACATCTTATTTAATAAGTTTAATTTCAATCTGAAAAAATCCATTTTCAACGGAATATTTCAATTTTTGAATGAAAAAGATCATTTTTTAACTAAAAAAGTGAAAATATAATTTTTTGAACAAATAGTCGAATTTTTAACCAAGAGGGTTAATTTTCTACAAAAACCAAAAACCAAAACGTTGAATTTTTAAGCCAAAAAAGCGAATTTTCTACAAATCAGTTAAATTTAAACCTGAGATCATAAATTTTTGACAAGAAAGTTAACTTTCAATCAAGTAGTTAGATTTTCAATTTGAAAAATTAATTTTTAACCAAGAAAAAATAAAATTAAGAAAAATCTATTTTTATTTTCAATACCAAAAATGTGAATTTTTAATCACAAAGTTAATGAAAAAAAAGTTAATTTTTAGCTCGAATGCTCGAATCGAGACGAGATTCAAGACGAGATTCGGGATGGGATTAAAGACGAGATTCGAGACGAGATTCGAGACAAGATTCGAGGCGAGTTTCGAGACGAGATTTGAGACAAGATTCGAGGCTATATTCGAGACGATATTCGAGACGAGATTCGAGACGAGATTCGAGGCCAGATTTGAGGCGAGATTTGAGAAGACATTCGAGATTTCGAACCAAAATATAATTTTCCAAGTTTTGGATTCCAAACAATACAATTTCAATTTGAAAAAAAAAATTAAAACCGTAATGAAGTAGTGAGGAAAATGGAAATACTGAAGTCATAAATTTCAACCAGAAAGACCCAATTCCATAATTGTCATTCAGCAAGGCCCAAAACCATAAATATTAAGTCGTTGGCCCAGAATAATAACTATAATTAACCATAAATGTCAAGCATAAGGCACAAAAAAGTCTCAATCTGAAATGTCCAAACCCATAATTTGTAAGCCGTAAGGCCCAAAACTATGAATATGGATTTTTAAGGCCCAGAATAATTTTAGTGATAAACCATAAGTATCAAGCCCCGGGCTCAAAACTTTGAGTTTATAACCGTAGGATTCAAAACCGTGAGTCTCAATTTGTGAGGCACTAAAGCATAATTTTTGAGCTATAAGGCCCAAAAACATAGATATCAATCCGTGAGGTCAAGAGTCATTAATATGAATAACCTTAAATGTCAAGTGTAAGGCCTAGAATTATAAAGCTCAAAAACCATAAATGTCTAGCGTAAGGCCCAAAACCATAGGTTTCAATTTGTAACACCCAAAACCATAAGTCCGCAAGAGCCATAATCATTAATAAGGCCCAATATCCCAAAACCACAAACATTAAACCATAGGACATAAAAAACCTCAAACGTCACTCAGTGAGGCCCAAATTCATAGGTCACAATCTGTAAGGTTTAAAACTATCAGCTTCAAGGCGTAAGACCCAAAAACGTAAGTATCAAGCCGCAAGACCCAGAATCAAAAATATAAAAACTGCATGTATCGAACCTTGGGCCCAATACCGTAAGTTTCAATTTGTAAAGCCCAAAACCATAAATATCAATTCTTAAGACCCAGAATAATAATGATCGAAAACCATAAATCTCAAATCTAAGACTCGACATTCTGAGTTCCAATCCTGTAGTCCCAAAACCATGAGTCCCAATCTGTAAGAACCAAACCCATAATTTTGGCGACGGAAAGCCTAAAACCATGAATATCAAGCAGTGAGGTCCAGAATCATGAATCGCGAAAACCATAAATATCAAGCCTGAGGCCCAAATGTCAAGTTTCAATTTTTAAGGCCCAAACTATAATTCTCATTATGCAAGACACAAAATCATAAGCTTCAAGACGTAAGACCCACAATCATAAATATCAATCCGTTGGACCTAGAATCATAAATAAGGCCCGAAATAATAAAAAATAAAGTCATAAGACCCAAGACCACAAATTTTGAATTATAGGACCCAGAATAATGATATCAGGAAAACGCTAATGTCAAGCCTAAGACCCACAATTCTAAGTTTTGATGTGGAAGGTCCAAAGCCGTAAGGCCCAGAATCATGAAAGACCCGAAATAATGAATAAGGCCCAAAATCATAAAAATCAACTCATAAAACTCAAAGCCACAAATCTCAAACCATAGGACCCAAACAATGAAACTTGTCTCAGTAAGGCCCAAAATCTTAAGTCGCAGTTTGTAAGGCCCAAAAGATAATAGGGCCCGAATACGTAATAAAAATGAAAACTGGACATAATGAGAGGTGGAGAAAGAGATTGAAGGCTATATTGTTTTCATAATAACAATGATTATGATTGATAGTCATCAAGAAAAAAGTAAAGGTCGACAGCATGCGCCTCGGGTGATTTTTTGTTAGAAAATTGGTTGTAAATTACTTAATTGAAGAACTCGTTCCTTCCTCGAGTTGATAGAAATTACGGTTGAAGATAAGATTCCGGTAGGGGATCGACATTGTGTAGCGATTGAAACGTCCCTGGAATCGATGGTTCGGCATCATGTAATAACGCGTATTACCGCTGACGGAAGATCTGGTACATAATGTGTATCTCGAAGATCGCAGGGTCTCGCCCGTACTACGAGGGCCTCAAGATACGAACGACTAGATATCGTGGCATCTCATGCCATAAAATAAAAAAAAAAAAAAAAAAAAAAACATGTGCCTCCGTGCACACACCTTTGCAATATTTTCCTCCTGATGGTGGGTACCTTTTACCTTGCTGCGATCATGGTTATATTACACTTAAAGGTGTAGTCTACTGGGGCCGTCGCCACTATACAATTAACTTGATATTATTACAACGCACATAACTTGCCCGTAACTTACATTCTTCCATCTACTTTGCCCTATCTGAAGCATTTATCTGGAAAAAGGCGTAATAAAGGCGTATCTTCTGCCTCTGATCTCTTCCTTCCTTATTCCTCTCTCTCAGTCTTAACCTCTTTCTCTCTCTCAATCTTACCCTTTTTCAATCTTACCCTTTCCCAATCTTACCCTCTTTCTCTCAATCTTACCGTCTCTCCCAATCTTACCCTTTTTCCAATCTTACCCTTTCCCTCAATCTTACCCTCTTTCCCTCCGTCTTACCCTCTCTCCCTCCATCTTACCCTCTCTCTCAATCTTACCATCTTTCTCAATCTTACTCTACCTCTCTCTCAATCCTATCCTCGCTCACAAACTTACCCTCTCTTCATCTTACCTTCTCTCGCTTAATCTTACTTTTTCTGTCAATCTTACTTCTCTCTCAACCTTACCTTCTCTCATTCTTATTGTTTCATTCAATCCTACTTTCTTTCTCAATCTCATTGTCTCTCTCAATGTCACCCTCTCCTTCAATCTTGCTCTCTCTCTCTTTCCCTTATTCTTACCCCTTCTCTCATTCTTGCGCCTTTTCTTTAAATCTCACACTCTCCCTTAATCTTACCCTTTCTCTCAATCTTACCCTCTTTCTCTCTATCTTATCCGCTTTCTCTCAATCTTACTCTCTCTGTCTCTCAATGTTACCATCTTTCTCAATCTTACTCTCTCCCTCTCTCTCTCTCTCAATCCTATCCTCGCTCACCCTCTCACCCTCTCTTTATCATACCTTCTTTCTCTTAATCTTACTTTTTCTCTCAATCTTACCTCACTCTCTCAATCTTACCCCCTTTCCCTCCATCTTACCCTCTCTCTCAATCTTACAATCTTTCTCAATCTTACTCTACCTCTCTCTCAATCCTATCCTCGCTCACACTCTTACTCTCTCTTTATCTTACCTTCTCTCGCTTAATCTTACTCTCTCTCAATCTTACCTTCTCTCATTCTTGTTGTCTCATTCAATCTTACTTTCTTTCTCAATCTCATTGTCTCTCACAATCTCACCCTCTCCTTCAATCTTGCTCTCTCTCTCTCTCCCTTATTCTTAACCCTTTTCTCATTCTTACGCCTTCTCTTTAAATCTTACACTCTCCCTTAATCTTACCCTTTCTCTCAATGCTACCCTCTTTCTCTCTATCTTATCCACTTTCTCTCAATCTTACTCTCTCTCTCTGTCTCTCAATATTACCGTCGTTCTCAATCTTACTCTCTCTCTCTCTCTCTCTCTCTCTCTCTCTCAATCTTACCCGCTTTTCTTCAATCTTACCCTCTTTCTCTCAATCTTACTCGCTTTCGGTCTTAATCTTACCCTCTCTTTATCTTACTGTCTTTCTCTCAATCTTATACTCTCTCACTCTCAATCTCATACTCTTTCACTCTCAAACTTATCCTCTTTCTCTCAATCTTACTTTTTCTCTGCATCTTACCGTCTCCCTCAATCTTACCCTCTCTTCCAATCTTATCGTATCTTTCAAGCTTACCTTGTCTCATTCTTATCGTCTCTTTCAATCTTACTTTTTTTCACAATCTTATTGTCTCTCGCAATCTCACCCTCTCCTTCAATCTTGCTCTCTCTCTCTCCTAATCTTATCTCTTCTCTCAATCTTACGCCCTTTCTTAAAATCTTACCCTCTCACTCAATCTTACCCTTTTTTTCAATTTCACCCTCTTTCTCTCAATGCTACCCTCTCTCTCAATCTTACCCTCTTTCTCTCAATCGTGTACTCTCTCGCTCTCATCCTCTTTCTCTCAATCTTACACGCTCTCTCTCTCTCTCTCTCTCTCTCTCTCTCAATCTTACCTTCTCTCAATCTGACCTTCTCTCAGCCTTAATGTCTTTCTCAATCTTAACGACTTTCTCAATCTTCTTTTTCTCTCAATCGTAGCCTCTCTCTCAATCTGACCCTCTCTCTCAATCTTACCCTCTGTCCCCCCTCTCTCTCTCTTTCTTACAATCTTACACTCTCTCGCTCTCAATCTTACCCTATCTCTATCTTACCCTCTTTCTCTCAATCTTACACTCACCCTCTCTCTGTTAATCTTACCCCTTCTCTCAACCTGATCGTATCTCTCAATCTTACTTCTTGTCTTAATCTTAACCTAATCTTACCCTCTCTCAATCTGACCGTCCCTCAATCTAACCCCTTCTCTCCATGCCACTATCTTTCTCTCAATCTCACCCTCGCTCTCAAAATCTTAACTTCTCTTTTAATCTTACTCTCTTTCTCAATCTTACCCTCTTTCTCTCAATTTCACACTCCCTCTCAATCTTACCCTCTTTCTCAAACTCACTATCTCTCAATCTTACTGTCCCTCTCAATCTTACCTTCTTTCTTTCAATCTTACCCTCTTTCTCTCAATCTTATCCTCTTTCTGTCGATCTTACACTCTCTTTCAATCTCATCCTTTCTTTCAATCTTACCGTCTCTGTCAATCTCACACTCTCTTTCTATCCCCCCCCCCCCTCTTCCCCCCCCCCCCTCTCTCAATTTCACGCTCTTTCTTTCAATCTTACACTCTCCCGCAATCTTACCCTCTCTTTCAATTTCACCCTCTCTCTCTGAATGTTACCCTCTCTCTCAATCTTACCCTTACTCTCAATCTTACCCCCATTCCCCCTCTCTCAATCCGACCTACTCTCACTCCTTCTCTCTTCAATCACGTTACTATTTTTTTTAATATCTACAAAATTAGTAATGAATATTCGATATACTTTTTTTCGTTTCTTTTGAGCTTGAACCGTATAAAGCTTATCATTCTGCAGCAGTTTTTTTTTAGTAGAAAAATGCAGAAAACCTTCCCCGAGCGCAGCCGCACGTCCAAATTAGGAATTTACTTTTCAAATTACGGGCTTTAATTCTGAGAGGATTTTTAAGCTTTTTTTTCTAATTTTCAGCTTGAAATTTGTAAGGAACTGAAAAGAGCCGATTTTTTAATTTCGTTCTGGGTTCAACAATATACAAACAAAGCGGGAAAATTTAAAGTTTTAAAAATATGATTTTTTGTTTTTGAATAAATGACGTAATTAAAAAAACTCTTTATCAGGAATAATAAATGTAGACTTCAAGAAAGCAAAAATTGTACCCAAAATAAAATTTAATTATTATAAACAATTTATTTCAACAAATACTCCAGTGTTTCAGTTTCTAAAATATTTCTGCAGTAATGTAATTTCAATTTATTTTTTAAATGGTCTCTGGAAATTAACAAAGGTCGTGAATCAACACTTCTGTCATAAACATTGTTATAAACAATTTTTTTAAACAATATACAGTTGGCTATTTTTCTCAACCAGCTTTTTCTTATTTTCACGAAACTTTGTTACCATTATTCTAAAATTTATTATCTAATTAAATTTATTGCAAACAACGAACAATTGTTGTCTTTAATAACAAATATTAATTTATTTCAAAAAATTCTGCAGAGTATGGGCTGCTTCGAAAAAAAATTGTTTTGTAATATAATCAATACAATTTTGTATTGAAATGGTATTTAGTAACAATAGAATTTATTCAGTGGCTTCAACAATTATCTTTATAAAAATTGTTATAAAAAATTATTCAACCTATTATTTTTTCCTAATTTTTCCTAATCAGCTTTATTCTTTTTTTCACTTAATTTTGTTGCCATTATTTCAAAATTGATTGTCTAGGGAAAGTCACTGCAAACAACGAATAATTTTTCTCTTCAATAACAAATATTTAATTATTTATTATAAAAAATTCTGCAATGTATCTGTTTCTTGGAGAAAAAATTATTTTATAATAATATCAATAGAATTTATTATTAAAATTGTATTAAGTGAGGGAAAATGGTCTCAAATTAACAATGGTTTTTATAAACATTGTTATAAACAATTTTTTAAACCAATCATCAATTTAGCGATTATTCTCAATCATATTTTTTCTTACTTTTACTGAACTTTGTTACCATTATTCTAAAATTGATTGTCTGATGAAAGTCATTGCAAACAATAAACAATTTTGGCCTTAAATAACAAAATTTATTTTAGCAACAAATTAGTAAAAAAATCGTTTATGAAATTCCTAATTTTTGACCATTTTTCGTTTCTAAATACCATTCTAAAAATAAATTTAAATACTAGCACAAAACAATTTTTTTACAGCAATTGAAACACTAATGTATTTCTTTAAATAAATTGTTTATGTCAATCAAATAACTTTTTTGTGTTGTTGAAAACTACTTTCATTAATTTTTATTAACATTGATTCATTTATGTAATTTTTTCAGAGATAGAAACTGATATTGTTGAAATTGTTCATTTATTTGGCTATATTTGTTTATATATTGTTTATGTATTGTTTATATATTTCATACTGAGCGTATTGAAAAAAAATCCTAAAAATTCGTTTAGAATCAAGGCCTATAGAGTAGAGTCCACAGAAAAAAAAATTTTTTTTTTAAGAAAGAATAATATTTTCTTAGTTAAACAATACGATCATTAATAAAACTACGATAATTAAATATTCTCTTCCGAAGATGTTAACCAATTTCTTTTAAAAGATTTTTTCTGACATTGGTTTCAAATTTTTTTCCTCAAATATAAATAAGGAGGACCCTAATATTGACTTATAAAACCTGCCAGTAGTTTTTCTTTGCAGAGGCTTTTTCAACAGTGGCCCTTAGCTCTTGGGAGTAAACAGGTGTTTCCGGAACGAAATAATCATTCCGAGATAGAGAGCTCAATGAGCTCCCTATACTGTTTATCACAGATTTTAAAAAAAGACTTCTATTTTCCAAAATCTGCCACTTCCTCGCAGGTGTTTTGCATTTTCGATAAAAAAAATTTAAATACCAAAAATTAAAAACTAAAAAAATTAATTTTATTTTTAATTTAACTATTTCTTTTTTATTTCAAAACTGATCGCTTTTAGATTAAAATTCAACTGTTTTTGATTCAAAACAGAAATCTTTTTTTATTGAAATGTCAGCTATTGCATTTTTTGGTTAAAAATTAATTTTTGTAATTAAAAATTCAATTATTGCATTTGTTTATGGAAATTAAATGTTTTGGTTGAAAATTTAACTATTTCATTCAGAATTCGTTTATTTTTTAGAAAATAATTTTTTTAGCGAAAAATAACTTTTCCATTTACGGATAAAGATTCATTGCTTTGTTCAACGGTTTATCAATTTTGTTGAAAATGCGTTTTTTTTTGTTAAAAATCATTTTTTCGAAGAAGATTTCAAATATTTCATTTTTATCTAAAAATTGATCGTTTTTGGTTAAAAATGTAATTATTTTATTGGAAATTCGCTTTAAAAAAATTATTTTTTAAATAAAAATTAAGCTTTTCCAATAAAAAAGAATTTTATTTTTTGGTTAAAAATACAACGGGTTTTGATTTAAAATTAAAATATATTTTGATTGAAATATCAACTACTAACTTTGTTTTTGAATTTAAATTCTATTTCGTTTGAAACTTGGTTTAAAAAAATTAATTTTGCTAATTAAAAATGTAATTATTGTATTTTTGGTTGAAAATTCAACTCTTGTTGAAAATTCGACTTTTTAGGGATAAAAATTTATCTTCTTTGGTAGAAATTTCATCTTTCCTTGATGAAAATGGGTATTTTGTTGAAGATTCATTGCTCTGGTTAAAAATTTAACTATTTTACTGAAAATTCTATTTTTTTTCGAGAAAAAGAATTTTTTTCAACCAAAAATTTAACTATTTCATTTACAGATAAAAAATGATCTTTTTTAGTTGAAAATTTGACTGCACTTGAAATTTAAATATATTTTTATTGAAATATCAACTATTTCATTTTTTGTTATAAATTTATTATTTCTCGTCGAAAATTCAACTCTTTGGGTAAAAATTGAACTATTTCTTTCAAAACTCGGTTTTTTTGGTTGATAATCAATTTTTTAATTAAAAATCAAACTGTTGTATTTTTGGTTAAAGATTTATTCCTTTGGTTGAAAATTTAACTATTTAAAAGAAATTTTATTTTTTTAACCGAAAATTTAAATATTTCATTTACAAAAAAAAAATGATTTTTTTTTAGTTAAAAATTCAATTATTTACTATCCAAAATTTAAATATATTTGGATTGAAATATCAACTATTACATTTTTTGTTAAAAATTTCTTTTTTTTTTTGGTTAAAAATGAAACTCCTTGGTTAAAAGTTGAAATATTTCGTTTAAAACTCGTTTTTCTTTTCAAATCAACTTTTGTGATTAAAAATTTAACTGAGGAATTATTGTTGAAAATTCAACATTTTTTCTGAAAATTTATATTTTTGGTATGAAAAATCTTTTTTGGTAGAAATTCCGCCTTCCTTTTTCAAAAATGCATTTTTAGTGGAAGATTTATTGCTTTCGTTGAAAATTAAATTATTCTATCGAAAAATCGCGTTTCTTGTTGAAAAATAATTTATTCACCTCAAAATTCAACTTTTTGATTTTCTAATAAAAAATTATCTCTTTCAATTGAAAATTTAACTTTTTAGGTGAAATTTTCTTCTCTCGATCTTTTTAGTAGCTTAATGGAAAAGCACCTGACCGGAAATCAGTAGTTCTGTGGTTCGATTCCCAGCAGAGCGAAAGGAGATCTTTTTTTACAGAAAAAAATTATTTATAATAATTTTTCTTTCAGAGCTTCATCTAGTCTGAAAAAACGTTATATATTTTCTGTTATTCTCTAATGATGATACAGATTCCTTAAAAAGGATCTCCTTTCGCTCCGCTGGGATTCGAACGCCAGGTCAACTGATTGCCGGTTAGATGCTACTAGAGAGCTACTAGAAGAGAGCTACTAGAAGAGAGCTACTAGAAGTGAGCTACTAGAAGAGAGCTACTAGAAGAGAGCTACTAGAAGAGAGCTACTAGAAGAGA
>CAKNXH010062254.1:21068-45161 GCA_932178445.1 Andricus quercusramuli
AGAGAGCTACTAGAAGAGAGCTACTAGAAGAGAGCTACTAGAAGAGAACTACTAGAAGAGAGCTACTAGAAGAGAGCTGCTAGATAGATCGAACAAGAATTCTTTTCCTGAAACACGCATTATTTTGCCAGATGTTATGTTATGTCTAAATACATGTCTTTCATCAATTTCTCAGTTCATTAAAGACATGTGGAGTTATTAAAGAGTGTAGTGTCTTTTTTTCGCCCTTGGTGATTCCGAAGATATTTCATGCGTTAATTTAGAGGCTGTAATAGAAACGAGTATTTCATTGCAATTAAAACAGGGTGCATCGTAATCTTAAGACTATTAAAAGCCATCAATTACTGACCCCGTACTCTTTACCATACCCTGTCCCCTTTTAAATGAATCTCAGCCTCGAGTTCCGCCTCAGGCTGGGGAAATAATTCAGCGCAAGGCTCGCGATAACAGGTTTTACCTCGTTATGGTTCATCGAACACTTTAGGGTAATTCTAATTAGAATCGAAGGTGTATCGCGAAACGAAGCTTGATCAACGACCAACGTGCATTTTACGAAATTGCAATCAAGACATTTACATCCGCGTCACCAGGATCGTTTTAATAGAGCAATTATATGCAGTGCCAGGTTTGTAAATCATAATAACGATGAAAAGCGCAAAAATAAGAGCAGAGCGAAATTTGAGAAGATAATTATTGGAAGATGTACAGCTGAGGGAGCGTCCATTAATCATGTTATCAATTTGAGGAGTGGAAGTAACGTCATGAGCTTACGAGGCCTCTCCTCCTCTCTGAAAGCGATGACCTTGTTTTTGTGCAATTTCTGGTGATTCACCAGAAATTGCTGAATAAGCTGCGATGAATGGTCAGTGGCCGTTTCTCCATAAATCTCACAGTTTCTACCTTACTGCGTCACGCAATAGCTTTAGAATTTCTTGATAATAGTTGGCATTATTGATTTCCAGACTGACCTAGTAGATAACGTTTAGTTTGTTCCTGATTATAAATTTTGCATTGTTGCATTGTGGGCAATGCAACAATTTAATTAAAAAAGAATACATACTTGTAAAAAATTCAATTATATGTGATGCTGAGCATGTAAATCATAATAACGATGGAAAGCGCGAAAATAAGAGATGCGAAAAATTACAGAAGATAATTATTGAAAGATGTGAAGCCTAAGGAGCGTCCATAAATTATGTTACCAATTTGAGGAGCAGAAGTAATGTCAGGATCTTACAAGGTCTGTCTGGAAAGTATCCGATTATATCCCCTTTAAATTACTCCTCTTTTGGGAGCCACGACCATGTTTTTGTGCAATTTCTGGTGATTCGCCATAAATTGCTGAATAAGCTGCGATGATTGGTCAATCGCCAATTTTCCACCAATTAGACTGTTTCCGTCTTAATATTATTCGCGTTTGGTTGATAACTCTACTACTTGGTTCAAAATGTATTGAAATTTTTTTTTTTTCAATATTTGCTGACAAAAAACTCGAGTAATTCGTTTAAGGTTGAATTTCGTTGTCAAAAATTCGTTTTTTTACCTGATGATTCATCGCTTTGGTTGAAAATTCAACTATTCCATTTTTAGAAAATTAATCGCATTTTCAGTTGAAAATCAATTGATTCTGTTGAAAATTCAACTAGTTGGTTGAAAATTTATTTATTTTGTAAAAATTCGTATTTTATTGCAGAAAATAAATCTTCTTGAAAATTCTTCCTTCACGATTACAAATGCAAATATTAGGTTGAAAATTAATCTGCTTTAGTTGAGGATTAAACTATTTTGTTAAAAAATCGTATTTTTTTGTTGCAAAATCAAATACTTGATTTAAAGTTAAATTAATTTTTAAAGAATTTAGTTTTTTTGTTTAAAGGTTGGGAATTTCAGTTAAAAATTCATATTTTGAGTTGAAAATTGTACTTTTTTGTAGACAATTTATCTCCTGGGCCTAAAAATTCAACAATTCGATAAAAAATCAAACTATTGAGTTGAAAATAAACTTTTTTGTCAAAAATTTATATTCTTGGTTGAGGATTCAACTATTTGGTTGAAAATTAAACTTTTCTGTAAAAAATTGAACTATTTGGTTGGAAAATAAGTTTTTTTAGATGTAAAATTCAACAATTTTTTTCAAAATGGATGCATTTTGTTGAAAGCTTGTCTTTTTTGGTAAAAAATTAATCTTTTCATCTTTTTGACTGAAATTATTTTCTTGCGTTGAAAATTAATTTTTCTCACTAAAAATGTGACGATTCTATTTTTGGTTTAGAAAAATAATGTGTTTTTGGAAAAATATTTATGAACTTTTTCCTCACTCTGAGTTTGTTTAAACTATAAAAGTATAAATGCACCCTTTCCAGTGAAATTTTTTGCTCAACATCAAGTTTGTCTGCCCTTTCCAGAATTTAACCAGCTTCACTTCAGAAAAAGAAAATTCAAAGCCGGTTGAGAAATACGACCTCCTGAACACGTTGAACAAAAGCTTCCACTTTTTCCTCACTCTGGGTCTCTTTTAACCATAAAAGTATAAATGTACCCCTTTCCAGTAAAGTTTTTGTCTCAAAATCGAGCTCGTCTGACCTTTTCAGAATTCAATCAGCTTCACTTTGGAATAAGAAAATTTAAAGCCGGTCAAGTAATACCTCTGGATTTTTTTTAACCAAACTTCCACTTTTTTCCATTCTGCGTCTGCCTAAACCCTAAAAGTAAAAATGCACCCCTTCCAAATAACCAAACCAGATAAAAGAGAAGGTGCAAAAATAAGATCAGTACGAAATTACACCAGAGGTATCGGTTGATCTGCATCTTTTTTAGTAAGCTAGCAAGTTTAATTACTTCTCCAATCACAAAACTTCTTTTCGCAAAAAAGGCGTTATAATCATCTCTTCCACTTGACACCTAAATGCGAAAGATTTGGTGATGCGGTCCTAATGATCCTGGAGTTGAAAATTGAGGTAGAGAACTCTCCTCGACCTCGCTCGAGTCATTTTAGCACAGGTAGGTCTATAAATAGTGAGCACGTTTGTGTGCGCTGCCGACCTGTTGCTCGAGAGCACCCTCGTGTGAACGAAGCCCCGAAGTAATCGGATCTCGTTCCTTTGCTGGCAATACTTACGTGTTATTCGCTCGACTTAATTGTTAACTTTCGTCATTTGCTTCCCCGCGAGTACAATTAGCCCCTTGCTGATAAATCAACTGAAATCAGTGTATTAATATTGCTCATTAGCGCGCAGCCTATGGACCCTCAGATCGTTAAGAACCAATATTGAACCATGATTTGGACACTATCATCAAAAGTTCTTACCGACCAGACAAAAGTTTACTCTTTGGATCACCTAACGATCCCATGCCTTCAGCCTATCCTGAGGCTCTGAGCCTGCATTCATGACTGGCACGCGGAAGTTGGCTCCTGGCAGGATGAGGGTCCCCCGGGCCAACTCTGGTGCTCAGGCTAATTGTCATAATTGGAAATAGTTCCCAGGCTCGCGAGCAAATTAATAGTGCAAGGCTCTAATCTATTCTTCACTTGCACGCAACATTTTTCTCTCCTTCAACATTATTCATGTTTGAGATACAAATTTCGCGCCAAGAGTGATTTAGTTCAGGACGCCTCCGCGGCACTGCCGTCAGCACTGCATTCTGCATCTACTCAATGTTGTTACTATCTGCAATTTTAATCTTAATAATTGCTTCCCTGTTGACTCCTTTGGAAGTTTTTATGTGGCAAAGTGGTTCTCGAAACCGAAAAGAGCAGAGACTGCTTCCTTCTGAATTTCCGTCGGGAATTGTTGCCCAAAGTAACTCAGTACCGTTGCTTCTTGCAACAAGTAATATACAAATTGCGTACGTGCTTCGCAGCACACATTATCAGATACGCTGGAACAGGAAGGATGGGATAAGGTTATGAATCTTTCGGCCTGGTAATCTATTATTCTGTTTATTTTGCGAGGCACAACGGCGTGGAGCTAATGCACTGGAAAGATATGCGATTATCCTTGAGTGGGAGGGTCGTGAAGTCCGAGAAAAAGAGAGATAGAAGAGAAGAGATGTTGAGCAGAACACGCGTTGTCAATTACATGAGTTTTTGCCTGGAATCGGTCGTTCCTCCCGAAGAAGATGAAACGGTACGTCAACACCAACCGTTGATTTCCTCTTACGCAATGACTCCCGGAAAGGGACGATTGTACCCGTTACAGCATTGAGCAAAACGATCCCTCTCTATGGATAGAAAGCGATTTTGTCACCATTGTCGACAAGAGCGTTGCTGTTGCGTCTCTAAATAAAGAACTTCTGGCGTGACATGTATAGATCTTCAAACACTTAGGTAAATGATCTGAGGAGATTTAAAGACTCGTTTTGAAGAACCGTATGTATGGAAATTCGAGCACCTGGTAGTCTCTAATCCCCTTGGGTCTATCGGATCGGTGGGAGAGTTTGGATGAAATGGGATATCTGGGTAGCCTGGTTAGGTTGGGTAAGGGATCAAATGGCGTGGCTTCGCAAACTTGTAACATGCACCACGTACTAAATGAACGTAGATGAAGATGAGCGAATCCGGGCCAGGGCGTGATCCCGACGTAAACTCTTCGCCCACGGTCTCTTGTCGGTTCCCAGGTGAAGGTAATCACATTCCGCGTTCCACGGTAATGGTGAACGAATACAGCCTCCGGGCTGTAACGGCACCATCTGCACCAGCACCCTATTCCCTCCAACTATGACTCCGAGTCCAGAGTGTACCTACTTGCCTGCCACGGTCAAATTGCCTTTCTCTCTAATTATTATTCCTCAATGAGACGAATGACAGGAACCACCTCCCGGAAAGACTTCCCTTGAAGATTCTAACGACTCTAAAGTCTCTAGAAGGCAAATTGATCACAATCTAGTCATAAACATCGATGCGCTTCTAACCTACTTTAAACCGTAGCCTATCGGCAATGCTTCGTCACTTCTTATTCAAGATTCAAGGAAAAAGTTATTTGCATAGCGTTATTAAGTGAATTTAAGCTTGTTGAACAAATTTATATGCACATATTGTAATTTTATGCGCATTTTAATTTAATTAATAGAGAGTTAATTTGAATATTAGCATACTGATGTTAGAAGCATGGAAGCCAGTATAAAATTATTTACTCGTTTTATCTGTCATTTCTTACAATCGCACAGCCTTTATTACTAAATTATAAACACATTTATGCGAGTAAAAGTTAGTCAATAAATTAATACTGGTTTGAAAAAAATACTAAGCTCTAACATCAGTATATTACAGGGGAAATGTTAACTCCTTATATCAACAACATTAAATTTTACGATTTTTAATCATTTGGGAAAGATTGACTATACATAAAAAGATGCTTTTGTCAAGAAGTTAAATTTTTCAGATGTACAATTGAAAATTGATGAGTCTGCACCAAAAAAGTACTCTCCTTATATGATGATGGTCTGATAATGATTTGATAATGATTTTTTTAGATATTCATAATGAAAAAGTGGCATTGGATTAGCACTCTTTCATCACTGATGACTAAAAAACAACAATCACCAAATAATATTTTATTCTTTATTGAACATCTACGTACAAAAAAAATCAATTTGAGCAAGCCTAGAAGAAAATGAGACCCTATTTAGGCTATGATATGAGCCTGTCAAAAAATCTCTTCGGACTTGATGATAAAATGATGATTCCTTTTTTATAATATTGACAATTGAAATGTAGCGTTAGAAATTGCTTCATCAATTATGCTCGTGAATAATTCTTAATTGAGCCATATATGTCTTTGATTTTTAATCACATCTCTTCATACAAAGAGATTCAATTTGATCCATCCTAGAAGAAAATCAGACCGATAGGCCTCTCACGAAGTTTGCTCTAAACATGATGATATCCTAATTGCTAATTATTCCTCTAAAAAAAGGAACTATTTCCCTAAGTGATAACGCGCAATACCAACACCTTCAAATTAAATACTCGTAATCGTTTCACACATTTTTGACATAATCCCAGTAATTATGAACCGTGTAGCGTTAACTCAAACACTTATTAGACCGAGCACCCATGCAACGAACCAAATCAAAGCTCGAGAGTACAAGTGGCATTATTAGTCGCGGTTCGGTGGCTTCGAAGAGACTCAGCGAACCCGGTCCTAAAACAAGATAGAAAGTGAAGAGAGATAAGGATGGATTTGCAGAGCAATTGGAAAAAGGATAGAGAGGTGTCGAGAGAGTGTGCGTGGCTTTTCATTCAGAGTGCGTAGCGGGTGTGTCGTTTGTCGCCTCTGGTCGTGTTTGTGTTTGTGTTAGCATCAACCGTTTGTAGTAGTAAGGGGCTAAGGTGGGTACTCATTCCCGCTGTAGCCATTCACCGAATTCCCTGTTCAATGGGTTGCAGAGTGAATACGCAATGACGTAAGGTCCGCAGCGCCGTAATCAGAGAGCCGCTACATTCGACCATGCGTGTGATGCGAGTCTAGCTTCAGGTCCCTGATGCGACTCCACGTCGCGGGGGACTCATTATGATCGGCTCGGATGTAATTTACGACCTGCCACATAAAAGGATCACCGATGTTAACAAGCCTGACTAGGTGTCGCGTGTCTTCTCGGTGCGATAAATTCACTTGCCGTAGAAGCACCTGCTCAAGGAGATAGACCCCTATAAAGTGCAATGTAGGTTTCAGAATTAGACTCCATGAACGTACGGAAAAAAGACAATACACTGAGAGTTCATCATTGTAAAATGTTTCAAGGTGCAGTTAGCCTCAGTTTCACCTTAGCTGTCGAGTGTGTTGCGATCGCAAAGTTACTGCCTGGCAATATACGGGTTACTAATCGCCAGCGGCGTGAAGACTCAAAGTGTTACGGGACACTTGACCTTTGAATTATAGTAAAACGTCCAGGATGATTACTGGCTGTGATTCCTCCGCAAAAAGTGTATCTTGATCAAGACCGCCCTCGCGTCACGAATCGAAAAAAAGCTTAAGATCCCACGTCCCGATTTTAGAAGATGCTTCCTACTTTGATTTTTCCATTTTATTGACACTCATTAATCATTTTTTTTTGTTTGTTTCAGATTTAACGCTGCCGACATGTCGGCCTTGAGGGCCGGGCTCTGCCGAAGCAGCATCTACCTGGTCATTTTGCTCGCAGTGCGATCCTCGCATTCTGGTCAGTTCTTGCACGAAATTCCTTCTTTACAATGATCCTTTTTTCCTGCAGCGAGATGCCGTCACGCTCAAGTCTCCGGCACGCTGCGGCAAGCAAGATTAGCAAAAAGCTGATTCAAGAAAAGTCGTGTTCTTGAAATTGAAAATTATTGAATTTTGTTGCTAACTTTCGTGCTTTACTGTTGGAGTTTCCCATGAATCCTTCAGTCTTCAAGAATCTAGATCTCGTTCTTTATATTATCATTAGCTGCACATCTTGATCGACTTCCGTCTATGAAAAGCCGGTTTTCCCGAGAGGATAAAAACCACCTTACTACTTCGGAATAAGTTTATTGTAGCATTAGTCACTCCATAAGTTCCACAAAGTTACGACTTCCTAGCAGGTTCCCGGGAACTGAGAGATTTCATCTTCGTGGAAGCGGGAATGACTTGCCTCTAAAAGAAAGTAAAAAATTGATACACATTTTTTATCGCTATAAGAAATGTGGTAATGGCTGATATAGGAGGCTTTCATTATTATTCTTAATCTTTTGATATTGGTCAATGATAAAATCTTTCAACAAATACCTGAGAAACAACAATCATCAAATCTTATTTAATTTCTCATTAAATATTTAAAACCAAAGAGCTTCAATGATGAATCCTTTCTTTTAGATACAGTTAATAAAACAGTAGCATTAGATATTGCTTTGTCTATTCTCGAGCTTAAAATTGAACATGTACCTTCTTCATTGCCTTAAAAAATTGCGGTAATGACTCATATAGGAGGGATTTTCCCGTTAGGAATGATTCTTAATCTTCTGATATTGATTCCGGGTCAGAGATTCGCGAGTAAGAGGATGCTGACCATCCTCCTTTTCCACATCTTTTGCTTATTTGTCCTACTTTAGTTCTTCCTCTCTCCCATGCTCGACCCTAACTCAGCCTAGGTGGAAAGGTCAGCAGCGGTCATCCAACGAAAGACATAACGGAACGCGTGGGTGCAGCGTCAGCGTGACACGTATTAAGTAATCGTATTAGTCTAGCTTGGAATAACCTGTTTTCTGGTTCCACGCTCATCGATAATAATCTTTCCACAAATAAAGCTGTTCCACATCTCTATCATCGTACCCTTTAGAAAATTCTGACACCCAGCTAGAAATGTCACACTTTGCTGAACTATTTCGGGTCGCCCACTACTGGGAAATTCCTGATCATAATGATTGTACTTGCAGACACGAATAGTATTCCTTGTTAATTTTAATTTACTTTTGAGATAAAAGTATTCTTGACCTTTGTACCACATCCGTGTGACCCTGAAAAGGAGAAGAATTTACATGCGGGGTGTGTAACGATAGCGAGCAGACTATGCGGTTAATGGTAATGAACTTTCGCAAGGCAAGGTCGAGAGCGATGATTTCATAACATGAAACGACTCTGCTCTCGACTCTCGTAATATAAAAGCACCTGGTGGACTATCTTTCTCTTTACGTGCAATAGCGTCTCGCTTTATCCAACAGCCTTTAAAAAGAGAGTGTGAAAATAAAACAAAAGGTAGAGTGAGAGAGTGCATTGACTTTCACAGTATTCCGAAATGAGACTGAAGACGATCAGAAAGATATTTGCAACATTGCTTTCTTCAACTTATATTGGCAGAAACAAAAATTAGAAAAACTTCGCTTGAACAATAGCTTTTTTGAAAAAAAAAACAACTTGTAAAATAGTTGATCTCAAAATTCCTGATGGTATCTTGATTCCCAGCCTAATCTTGAGACCATGTTGCGAATGTCAAAACACTGACCTCTTTGCTGATTTTGTATACTAATCAGTAGTTATTCCGTTACCTATTGTCGATTATGTATTGATCTGAAAGAAAAACAAGATAGACATAAAAAGAGTCTTTCATCGAGGAGAAGAATTATTGGGTCCTCGTGATAGATTCAGATAACTGTTACTCAGTCCATTTTTGGCGAGTCAGTGTTGATTGATTAGGGTTTTATCGTAGGGGTAACGGTCAAAATACGAAAGTGATATTCAGAACTCGAAGTAAAAAGGATTTGAAAAAAATGGTATTAGTTGCATCAATTTTCTTCTTACAATTTTTATCCGTAAAAGGATATTGATAATTTTTTATTCCATGGAGGTATTTTTAATCAAGTCTGAGATAATAAACATTTTTCAATGTTTTTATGCTCATTCTAAATTTAAATTTTAGTAGAAGCGCAGTAACTCGTGAGGGTAATTATACACTTTTTTCTTGCATTGTGCAAGAGGATAAAGTTGGAACAAAAAAGTTGGAAAAATATAATTTGTCCTGCTGAGAGACAAGTTCTTTTAAAGATATATAAAATAAATCATGGATTTCTAGAAAAATCTTTTACACAGACATTCATTTGATTTTTACTATTATGTTCCTACAAATGAGATGCCTTTGAATTTTTCCAGCTTTCTTGTTTCAACTTCAGTTACTTGCATAATGCAAGAAAAAAATTGCACAATTGTCTTAATCAGCTACTGCAATTCTACATAAGTTATGATTTAAAATTAGCAAAAAAAGTGAATGAATTTAAACAGTAGTATCTACATCCTTGATTATAAAATAGTTATTATTTCAGAAGTTATTTGAAATTCAAGGAAACATTTTGATTCAAACTATTTTTGAAACGGCTTCTTAAAAAACTGACCTAATAGATTTTGTAAAAACTCGAAAAATTATTAATCCGAGGGTCGTATTGAAATCGTAAATCAATGACAAGATGAATGGACTTCTTTAGGTGAAGAACGATTGTGGACATTAATAGTCTTTATCGGCGACCTCTATAAGAACACAATGATAATCAACGTGTTGCAAAGCGCTTTGTACGATTACGTGCAGAACTGCGTAACGTGGAGGCATGCAAGTCGAGTCCGTCATGGGACACGAGTCACGATGGTCCCCATTCACGGAGCTTGCTGTTCTCCGTACAATTCGATTCGCTGTAAACTGTCTGCACCTCCCACGGAATGCTGATTCCCAACATAAGCATCCTTTCTTGAAAAGTCGATATAATTTGTATTACCACAGAGCAATCTATTAGGAATCAGAACCTCTAACTTCAGATTCCTAAGTATCCAAATGCGAACCTGGAATCTTGACATTCTGAAGGATCCAGGTCCGGAAATAAGTTGAGAGGAATAGAGACTACTGAGATACCAGAGAGAAGGACCTGAAGGATCAACAATCCTCTCTCTGTTGGGAGTTGGTGCATTTGGGGAACAATTGAAACCAACTTCTGTCTGCGACACTTCAATCCCGGAGAAATTGCGAAACCGGTGAATGCTAGAGAGATAGAGAGACGAGGGATTCTCTATTATATGTTCTCTCCATACAATTCGTTCGACTAGGGTGAGGGTGTTAATGAGAATTCGCCCATGTACATGTTCGTGCCATATGACGCTTTGACTCATTCAGTTGTTGAGCCAGGAGCAGATTCACCCTCCAGACAAACATATCCCGGCAGTAATTACTATGATAAACGTCGCATTCTGAGGGTACATTCACGAGGCTTCTTCTGCAGTCATCAATTTATCTTCCATGCACTTCAAAATAAATGAGTGCATAAACAATCCATTAAAAGAGTCAATGCAGGTCTTTAGCAATTTAGAGATTTGTGTAGTTTGTTAATTCCATCGTTATACTCGTTTCAGCTAGCAAAAATCAATCCTAAAAGGCTGCTTCGTATCGACTAGCTGCCGTTACCAAGACAATAACCTGATTCTCGCTTTTTGTTACAGCTCCAGTATACGATCAAGATACCACACAAGTAGCAGAGTACGATGGAGGTATGTACGAGTTTTTGTTACTTGAAAAACCGTTATCTACTTCAAGCTTGCAAAAAGATCTTTAAGAGCAATATTCATTTCATTCGTTTCTAATTAAATTTTCCTTCAACAGGAGCAACAGGTTGTTATTATAATTTCCAACACTACCAAGAGGGTGACCGCATCGTGACGAACGAACCATGTCTAAACTGCACGTGCCACAATCGGATGTTGATGTGTTATCTGAGGGTATGTCCATTCACAAAGGCAATCGGTCAGGATTGTATGGTCGAAAAACGACCTGATCAATGTTGTCCTGTGATAACATGTCCTGAAGTACCCGTGCAGCTTCTAACATCCACCACAAATCCTCCCGCAAGTTCTGGGTCAACCGAACTCGGCTTCCGAGACAATTATGGATGCAATGTCAACGATCGGTTCTATGCCGACGGGGCTCAACTTCCAATTGAGTTCCATAATCCATGTGAACTCTGCTATTGTATCAGAAATCGAACGACTTGTGTCATGCAAGAGTGCACACTGAGAGTGGCTGGATGTAGGCCAGTTTATCAACCGGGAATATGTTGTCCAGTCAAGTATAGCTGCGGTATGTTTGTTTTTATTAGATTCAATTTCAACCTCGAGGAAAATAGATTAAAATAACAAAAATTCGGAATTTATAGATTATGACGAAATAACGGACGAGACAACACCTGCACCTCACCTCATCATGACCACGACTGTGGCACCTGGCATTAGTGGACCGCAATGCTCCCACGAAGGAAGATTGTACGAAGATGGAGATCTTATTTATTCGACGCAGCCCTGTGAACATTGTTACTGCTTCCGTGGTGATATAGCATGTGCCGTTCAAGACTGCGGTACACCAATGAAGACCCATGGAAAGAATTGCACGGCTCTTCCCCCTCCCGAGGGAGAGTGCTGCCCAACCACGTATCAATGCGGTAAGAACTTAATTTGATTCAAAACAATTCAGAAAATCCTATTTTCAAAGATTGGATTCAATATCTTCCAAGTCTCCCAACAAAGGCTAATTTTCATATAATTGTGTGCTTTATTTCAGAAAATGACTTCGAAACTGCGACATCCCATATTCCAGAAGATGATGACCAAAAGACTGAACCTGGAGAGTTGGGTATTGAAACAACTCCTGTAAGTGATGTACATGTGACTCAAGGAACCATATCTCCAGATGATAAAGAAGGAGAGGAAGTTCACGAATTTGGCGATAAGACTACGGAAGTTGCAATGGAACAGGGTACGCAAACAGAAAAGACTGACGAGGTTAAACCTGACACTGTTTCACCCATAGAAGAAGGTAGCACACCGAAATTCGAAGAAACGACGCCTGGTGGTGTTTCTGATGTAACGAAAGAGACATCTGGATCTACTCTGGCTGGAAAACCTGAGGGAGAAAGAAAGGACGATGAAGTACCCGCAACTGTAACTGCTGTCACAGAAGAAAGTTCAACTGAAGGTGCCGTAATTGAAACATCTAGTTCAGCTGCTCCTGAACTTCTACCGAAAGCGGACGTCGATAGTACTGAAACAACAGCGACTGAAAATATACTTGAAACTTCCACAGAGCAAGAGAAATTACCAGCCGAAATGGAAGATAAACCAGCAGAAATTCCAAAAGTTGATGTTGAGAAATCTACTCCAGAACCTAGCACTCCTGAAGAAGTAACTGAAAGCACTGTGGATGTAACTACTGGTATTGAAACTTTCTCTGATCAGACTGAAAGCACTCTATCTCAAACGACTCCTAAAGAAACTGAAACATCAGAGTCTATCGAAAAATCAACTACTCCAGCATCAGAAGGATCTACGTTGCCTACTGAAGTCAAGGGAAGTACTGAAACTGAAGAAGTAAGCAAGGCTACATCAACTGAATCATCTGTTCAAGAAACAGTAACACCAACTAATGTTTTGTCTACTGAAGGTGTTGAAGAAGAGAAGGTTACTTTAGGTGAGGAAGGAGTCACAAAACCTACAACGATAGAAGCTGAAGCAGCTACTGAATCTGACGCAACCTCATCCGAGCAACCAGCTATTCCTTCGGAAGGTCCATCAGGTATTCCAGTTCCAGACAAAAAACCAGAACATAAAGCAGAAGACAAAGATGCAGTAAACGAAATCGGTGTTAGTGATGAATACGGACCTACTGGACGTCCAGACGTCGCTATTAGTCATGTGACTGAACCTAACGAATTTGGTCCAACAACTTTCGTGCCCACAACTTATCTACCTCCATTCCCATCAAGTACAGATTCAACAACTGTCTCGGAAGACGAGTCTCTTGGCAAGACTACGGAAAAACCTTCGACTGAAGTTGAAAACACAGACAAGCCTGAGATATCGGTTACTGAGAGTGAAGCAACAGTTGCACCCGAGGTTGACGTAAAAGTGACGACTGTCCCAGAGGAAGAAGGTACTCAGGAATCTACTGAAGGTCCCAAGGAATCTACTGAAGGTCCTAAGGAATCTACTGAAGGTCCCAAGGAATCTACTGAAGGTCCCAAGGAATCTAATGAAATTCCCAAAGAGTCTGCTGAAGGTCCCCAGGAATCTACTGAAGGTCCCCAGGAATCTACTGAAGGTCCGATAGAATCTACTGAAGGTTCTCAGGAATCCACTGAAGGTCCTAAGGAATCTAATGAAATTCCTAAAGAGTCTGCTGAAGGTCCCCAGGAATCTACTGAAGGTCCGATAGAATCTACTGAAGGTCCGACAGAATCTACTGAAGGTTCTAAGGAATCTACTGAAGGTCCTAAGGAATCTACTGACGGTCCTAAAGATTCCACTGAAGGTTCCAAGGAATCTACTGAAGGTCCGATAGAATCTACTGAAGGTCCCAAGGAATCTACTGATGATGCTAAAGAATCTACTGAAGGTCCCAAAGAATCTACTGAAGGTCCTAAAGAATCAACGGAAGGTCCTAAAGAAACTACTGAAGGTCAGATAGAATCTACTGAAGGTCCCAAGGAATCTACTGATGATGCTAAAGAGTCTACTGAAGGTCCCATAGAATCTACTGAAGGTCCTAAAGAGTCAACGGAAGGTCCAAAGGAAACTACTGAAGTCTCTGAAGAAGTGACTGACATTTCTAAAGAATCCAGTGAAACTCCTAGTTCTGAAGAAAAATCAACTGAAATCGACGTTTCTGATGAACAACTTCCAACCAGTAAACCTGGCGTTGATGACCAAAGTTCATCTGAGGAAGTCAGTGATGAAGTCACAACACCGACATTGCCTTCAGGAGGCGAACAACCGACTGAAGTCCAACCTACCGAAAGCAGTTCTACTGTGAAAGAACCAGATACTGAAGGAAAGGTCACTGAGTCTGTTGCTGCTGAAGAACCAACAACGATCTCAATTGGTGTGGAAAAGGAATCTGAACCAAGTGTCTCGGAAGGAACTGAAGAGAGCATCACGCAGTCTACTGGAATTGAAAAGGAACCAACAGAAGGAGGAATAAAATCGACAGAGGAAGTTACTCCAGAATCTGTAACACAACCAGAGAAAATAGATGTCACTGAGACTTCAGTTTCAGAATCTGAAGTAACAACTGTCGGTGCAGGAGAACCAACTAAGACTGAAGAGACTCCTTCTGTAAAAGTAGAACCGACTGAGGCACCAGTTACGCAAGAATCTGTAACAACCGAAAAAGAGAGCACTTCAGAAAGTAGTGAACCAGAACTAACAGAGAAATCTGAAACTCCTTCAGAATCGACTGAAAAACCAATTGAAACTACAAGTGATGATACACTCGCTACAAAAGAAGAAGCTACTACTGCGAAGGTTCCTGTTATCGAGGATCGGATAACTGAAAGCCCTATTGTTGAAGAAAACCCAACAGAAGTAATTCCTGGAGATGCTGAGACGACTGAAGGTACTAGCGATCAAGAGGAACCTACTCAATCTACACCTAAGGAAGGATCAAGTGAATCTCCTGTTGTAACAGAAGTTTCTTCTACTGAACCAGCCGAAGAAAAGACGGAATCATCTATGAAGGAAGAACCAACCGAGTCATCTGTGGAACAAGATAAAACACCAGAAGTTTCTCAGGAACCCGAAGTAGTAACACCTTCATCAGAAGACGAAAAGGATGTAACAGAAGTAGAACAAGTAACGAAGATGAGCATACCCACTGAGATGAAACCCGAAGATAAAGAGGTAGAGATGTCTTCTCCACCATCTCAGGAACCAAGTCAAGAATCGACCTCTCCAGCTGCGGTGGATCAAACTAGTCAGGTGACTGAGTCCGAACCTCCTGTAGAAGTAGAACCTTCAGTAGGCATTCCAGGAGAAGGTAATTGCCTCGTTGATGGCCAGTCATACAACAACAATTCAGTAATTCCTCCCGCAAATGCTTGTCAAATCAGTTGCCGGTGTATAAGCAGTATTGTTCAGTGTGAACTAGTTCAATGTTTACCACCTCCAGTTCACTTAGCAAATTGCACTCCACTTCATACTGGCTCTGACACCTGTTGTCCAATGTACGCCTGCGATTCCGAAAAATCTGTAACATTAATATCCGATAATCAAATGGGTGGAAAAACGCCATCTTACGATGAACAAGCAACTGAAGAGCCGATCAGCAAAACATCTATTTCCGTAGAAGAAACTACAATCGCAGTTGAAACAACATCTTCAACAGAGAAAGAAGTTACTTCAGCAAGTGTAGAGCCTGAGGGAGAAATAACCAATCCTAGCACATCAGCACCATCTTCCGAAGCAACTGAGGAACCTAGTGTAACAAAAGAAACTGGTAAGGAAGAACCAATTGCAGAAGAAGAAACAACGAAGTCGAGTGTAAGTGAAATGACTGAAGGTCCTGCTACAACAGTGACTGAAGGACAGAGCTCTGTTGATGAGCAAAGTTCTTCCAAGATTCCAGAATCTACAGAGGAAACTGTAACAAAATTGGAAGATGAGACAACTGTGTCTGGTGAAGAATTACCTAGCTCATCTGATTCTAGTCCAAGTCCAAAACTTGAAGAAGAAGGAACAGAAGCATCCGTTACGAAAGAGACGACGCCAAGTTCTACAGATTCTGATGAGGCTTCGGTAACCCCGATTATGAAGGAACAGTCTACCGAGAAAACTCGACCAGAGGACGAAAAGGAAGCTGTCACAACAAACGAGCCAGGTATCGAAGTTACGGAAGCACAGCCTACGTCGAGTCAAGCCACATCTGAGGGCGAGATTCCTGTTGAGGTCACTACATCAAAATCAGATCAAGAAGCAGTAGAAGAAGAGAAAGTAACGGAAACTGTTGTACCAGAAGTACCTTCTGAACCAGAAGAGGGACCTACTACATCTCAACCATCCGAACCATCTGATGAGAAGACAGCTACCGGTGAAGAATCACCTAAACCAACAGAATCGTCACCTTCCATCGAAGAGGGCACAACTCCATCCGTAGAAAAAGGAACAATTGAAACTGAATCTCAGGAACCTACTGAATCAGCTGCAGTTCCAGAAGCTACAACTTCATTCCCAGAAAAATCTGCAACCGAGAAAGAGGAGACACCTACTGGGCAACCGGAAGGTACGAATGAAACGTCGAGCGTATCTACTGAGAGCGAATCTACCGAAGGAACCATAAAGGGCAGCAGTACTGAAGCTAGCACAACCGCGGGTGATGAATCTTCGCAGACAACTGAAGGTACAGAGGCACCAGTTTCAGGGGACCAAACTACTGTTTCTATTCCAACCGAAGAAGAATCTACCACTCCTGCATCTATTGCAACTGAAAAATCAACAGAGCGAAATGAACCTTCTGAACCGAAAGCTACCCAGGTACCAGAAGAAAGTACGAAAGAACCGGCCGTTGATGGAGGAGAACCCACAGTGTCGACCGCATCTACGGTATCTGATACTCAAGTATCAACAGGTGCCGATGAATTGACCGATAAACCAGCAACTGAAGCTGTAGAGGTAGAAGAGGAATCACCTGTAACTCCAGGAGAACAAAGTACTGCTATCATTCCAGGTGTAGCAGAAACTGAGCAACCATCAGTTACAAAGGCAACTGAAGAAGAAGAGAGTGAAAAGCCAACAGAAGGAACTGAAAAAGGACCTTCAACTGAAGAAGTTACTGGAACGAGCATTGAAGAAAAGGTGAGTGAATCCGTAACTACCGAAGCTGGATCTACTGTTGGAGCAGAAACTGAAGCACCAGAAGAGGAACTGCCAGAAGGTACTGAAACACCTGAAAGGGTAACTCCTGTAGGCACTGAAGCACCAGCAAAGGAATTGCCAGCAGAAACTGAAGCACCTGAAAAGGAATCGCCAGCAGAAACTGAAGCGCCTGAAAAGGAAGTTCCAGCTGAAACTGAAGCACCTGAAAAGGAATTACCAGGAGTAACAGAAACCCCTGAAAAGGAAACACCGCTGGGAACTGAAGAACCTGAAAAGGAATTGCCAGAAGGAACTGAAATTCCAGCAAAGGGATTGCCAGAAGGAACTGAAGCACCTGAAAAAGAAATTCCAGCCGAAACTGAAGCACCTGAACAGAAATTACCTGAAGGAACTGAAGCACCTGAACAGGAAACTTCTGTAGTAACTGAAGAACCTGAGAAAGAATTACCAGCAGGAACTGAAGCGCCTGAAACAGAAGTTCCAGCCGGAACGGAAACACCAGAAAAAGAATTGCCAGTAGGATCTGAAGCACCTGAAAAAGCATCACCAGAAGCCACAGAAACACCTGAGAAGGAAACACCTTCAGGAACTGAAGAACCTGAAAAGGAATCGCCTGAAGGAACTGAAGAACCTGAAAAGGAATCGCCTGAAGGAACTGAAGAACCTGAAAAGGAATTGCCAGAAGGAACTGAAATGCCAGTAAAGGAATTGCCAGCTGAAACTGAAGCGCCTGAAAAGGTATTGCCAGAAGAAACTGAAGCACCCGCAAAGGAAACTCCAGCGGGAACTGAAGAACCTGTAAAGGAATTGCCAGCAGAAACAGAAGCGCCTGAAAAAGTATTGCCAGAAGGTACCGAAGCACCCGAAAAGGCAACTCCTGCGGGAACTGAAGCACCTGAGAAGGAATCGCCAGAAGGAACAGAAATACCTGAAAAGGAATTGCCTGCAGGAACTGAAGAACCTGAAAAGGAATTGCCAGAAGGAACTGAAATGCCAGTAAAGGAATTGCCAGCTGAAACTGAAGCGCCTGAAAAGGTATTGCCAGAAGGAACTGAAGCTACCGAAATGGAAACTCCAGCGGGCACTGAAGCACCAGAAAAAGAATTGCCCGAAGGAACTGAAACACCTGGAAAGGAAACTTCTGTAGGTACTGAAACGCCAGAAGCGAAATTGCCAGAAGTAACTGAAACACCTGAAAAGGAAACTCCTGTCGAAACTGAAGGACCTGAAAAGGCAGTACCAGAAGCTACTGAAGGACCTGAAAAAGAATTGCCAGAAGGAACTGAAGCACCCGAAAAGGAACTACCAGAGGGAACTGAAGCGCCTGCAAAGGAAATCCCAGCCGAAACTGAAGCACCTGAAAAGGAAATCCCAGCCGAAACTGAAGCTCCTGAAAAGGAAATCCCAGCCGAAACTGAAGCACCTGAAAAGGAATTACCTGAAGGAACTGAAGCACCAGAACAGAAATTGCCAGAAGAAACTGAAGCGCCTGAAAAAGAAATTCCTTCAGGAACTGATGCAACTGAAAAGGAGATTACTGCTGTAACTGACGAACCATCAAAGGAACTTCCCACAGGAACTGAAACAGCTGAAAAGGAAATTCCCGCAGGAACTGAAGAACCTGAGAAGGAATCTCCTGAAGGAACAGAAATACCTGCTTCCCCGAAACCTTCAACTGCATCAATTGAAGACGAAACAACTGAAGGTGCTACCTTAGTAACTGGAGAAACACCCGAAGAGCCAAGTGAGGGAACGACACCAGAAGCAGCTCAGCAACCAACAGAAACCAGTACTTCAGAAATAGAGATTGCCAGTCCTTCGACTGAAGAATCTGCTACTGAAGTTTCACTTGATTCCAAAATTTCCGTTGGAGAACCTACGAAAGAAACGCCCACTGAGGAAGTAAACCCAACTGAAGTGTCTCCTTCAAGTGAAGTTCCTGCAACCAGCTCTGATGTTCCAGAAGCAACGGTTTCCACAGGTGCACCGTCGACATCTGTTGAAGGTGAGGAAACGACAGCTAGTTCTGTGGAAGTACCAACAACAGGTCAACCAGAATCTACAAGTGCTAAGGAGGAGGAAATTCAGCCAAGCACAGAGGAATCGCAACACACTGAAGGAGTTTCAACTGAAGAAGTTTCGACTGCAGGATCTTCGACTGAGGGATCTTCGACTGGAGGAGCTTCGACTGAAGGATCTTCGACTGAAGGATCATCAACTGAAGGGTCTTCAGTTGCATCGCCAGAAGAGGAACCACATGGTGAAGTGCAAACAGAAAGTAGTGTTACAACAGGAGTCAAGGAAGCCGAACCAGAGGATCAGCAGACAACCAGAACTCCATATGAACCATCATCCACAGAAGCTGTAGAAGAAGATGTGCACGAAATTCCAGAAGCCTCAGAGAAACCTACCCATCCCGAAGACGGTGAAAGCCAGTTTACTATCGGACCAAATCAGGAAACAGTAGGACCTGGATACTTCGAGCAATCCAGCACGGTAGCTACCTCTGAAGGTGCACATTATCCAGATCAGACTATAACAGATGAGATGAGTCCCAACTTCCCGATCGATGGTGGCACCATCCTTAATCCTGAAGATGAATACGATATGGAAGATGACAAAGAAATTTACGGACCTGGTACTTGCCGCTACGGAGGCAAGGTTTACATGTCTGCTCAGCAGATACCTAGAGATGATCCTTGCGATTTCTGCTTCTGCTTCAGAAGCGATATCATCTGCTTACAACAGAGCTGTCCGCCACCGATTCCTGGATGTCACGAGGAGCCAATCTCTGGTTTCTGCTGTCCTAGGTACGAGTGTCATGTCTCGATGGCGACGTCACTTAATATAACGACGACAACGACCACGACAACAACTACTCTTCCACCACATTTCCTCTCCCACGCATATAAGGGAGCGACAAGGAGGAGCGGTTGTCAAATAGGTGGCAAAGCCTACGGCGTCGGAGAGGTCATCAGATCAGCCTCTGGACCGTGCCTTCAATGCACGTAAGTGTTTCAAATTTTTAATCTTCAAACTTCTTTTTGAGGTTTAGACATCTTTTGATGTTTAAGCACCTGTTGATGTGCCAACATCTATTGATGTGTCAACATCTTTTGCTATAAGTTATAAAAATATTAACCGAAATGTTATGTTATTTTCCAGTTGCGGTGGGGATGGCAACATGAAGTGCGATCCCAAGATTTGTTCTCCCGAGCCGATGCTGCGGCAGATGATCGCGGCAGCGACCGCACGAAGAAGGAGATGAGCCATCTGTGGTTGACTAAGTGAATTCGACAATTAAACCAAGCTGAAAGTGAAGAAACAGTGTTGTATAAAAGTGAAAAAAACGTTATTCTAGACTACCTTATTTCGTGGAACACAGACAATGATGTGCTTAGCGAAAATGAACTGAGTGGCCAAAACGTAAACGTTTATATATTATATTATGTTATATATATACACACATATATATAAAAAAGAATGAGAGTAAGGCGCGTTCCAAGTGCCAAAATGGAAGAATACGACGAGGAAACACATTTTATGGACAGTATAACGTCAATTTTAAGCTGTAAGCGATCGATCTCTACGAAAACGAAAAATTAGCGAGGATGAATGAGAAACAGCGTAACAGACGAGACTAATGACTGTGCCTTTGTTGTTGCCATTGTGACACTTTCGTGACAGCAGCAACCTAGCCATATCACTGTCAAAAAAACGTCCTCGGCAGAATCTGATCGAAATTTTTGACGAAACGGTTCGACAATTTGGAGAGTAGTTAGGTAAAATGATAACGAAATATCGAAATGAAACGCACTGCACAACGACTTGTAAGATTTGTTGTTTTTTAAAAACAATTTTTGTTACAAGTCGTTGTTTAGTAAATCGCTCTTATTTAGTCTATTGAATGACACTAGAGGGCGCAATCCTCGCTCAAGAAATCGACGCGTCCAAGTGACAAGGTTCTATCTCCTTTCTATTTGCACGCTTCGAGATCAAACATTGTCATTTGGAGACATTGAACTAATCACTAAAACTGAAAACACCCTCTTCCTGATTGACCTTCTTGACCAAACTTCCATTCAATATTTCCTCGACAATGAATCGATTTCTAGCTGCTTTTTATATTAACTTTTTAAGACGATTCTTCCTCGAGAAAATACTGATCGTTTCTCAAAAGGTGTCAATCAGCAGAGTTGCAATATTAGCTTCAGAGCTGGGCACTAAATTCAGATTAGAAATGATTCCCCAACTCTGCGGTATTACAGTCTTCTACAACTGCCCAACTTTTGTAAGTTTTTGCTGTCTTACTTCGTATTTATAAGAATAGAATAAAACTATTTACGCGCAATTAGAATTTTCTTGTGGGAAATGATTCTAGATATTTGACCACACGTGCCACCTATAAATCCAGACTTTGGTGTATTTATATATATTTATGTATCGATCGGCGTTGAATTCAAGAAGACAAAAATGCGACAAAAAAGACCCTCGGAAGGTACGCGCAACTCGAAGCTCAAATAGCGGCTCGCGAGGAGGACCGGAAATGAATTCGCTTCTCCGGCGAGCCGGCATCATTATATATAAATATATAGATTTATAAATATATGTATACATTTATACACTTCTTTTTACACTGTACTCCCATAACAATACTTAAGCGATGACAATTCCCATGCCTTTGTACGAAGACGGTAGAAAAATCCAAGGTAAAGCTTCCGCTGGAATTAAAATGAAACCCCTCTTCCTCAGCCCCGGAGCGTCATAAGTTACAGGATGAAATTAGGAAGACACTTTTTCAAAAAGGGGTGAAAAATGATAAATTAGAGACGCTTGGAGACTTCGGGACATGGGACGCGACAATGAGATTCAAAGAATCAATTTACACGATACTGCGCATACTGTCTGCACTATATTTATAATTAGACTAGAGACGAAGACAAGGTATTCATGTCTTCCTGACATTTCTTTTTTTTATAAGAAAAAAAGAGAGAAGCCTGTACTAACTCTAAGACGAGAAATATGTCTCGGAGGTGATTAGGCAGCTTTTTCGATAAACAAAATGAAAAATTTGCATAACCACTTCGCTGGACGAGTCGGCTGATGTTGAGGAAAATTTGAGAGGCAGAGAATAACAAACTCGTGTATACGTTCTTTGCTAGAGATTATTTTTAGTACTTTTAGATTCGTCCTATTTAAATTGTTACCTCTGCCTCTCGAAAAAGTACGGACCAGCCTCTGTGTATACAAATTTCGTCCAATTGACGATAGCTAAACTTTGGGAGATGATTAAAATAATTTATGAAAGGCTGAAGATAATAAATTTTTTTATTGAAATGATTAATTGAATGAAGTATTGGATTTATGGATTTGATGGCTCCTGAAGTTAGTCTATCCTCACTAGCCCTTTAGCAGTTAGTCAAATATAGTATTTATATCTTCATAAACGCATAGAATTTTCTAAAATTTGTATCAAACGTAGTAATTTGCATATACAAATGTAGAAATGTGCTTAAAAAATTGCATGCTAAAGAATGAAAGGTGCAAAAAAAAACTGTGTGTCAAATATTCACTGAATGACTGAAGAACAGTGGAAGTTACGTACGTGAAAATTTATAATAAACATTTCGAAGTCTTCGACCCAAGTCTTCCGCCACGTCTCTCCAAATCCGGTAGATATTCAGCAATCGAGTGACAATTGGGATTTCAGACCATTTGAAATATTACAAAGACTGTTGTATTCTACTGATAAAATTTTGCGTGATTTGTGATTCCAATTTTTTTGCTTAAATGAAAGATCTACTGCATGATGCTCATGTGCGATGATTGCGGTTCTAATCTCTACTTTTCGAGTGTAATCCATCGTCGTTTGCCGCGTATTACAATATGTGATAATCGAAGAAAAGAGCGAATAGTCGATTGTATCCTTTCGGTATAATCCTGACGACTATGTCTAAGACAGTACGTGCTAGTATAAAGTGTCCTTTTATATGAATAAATGATTTTGTATGTCAACTGTCTACTTTTGTGTGTTTCATTATTTTCCCCTCCCAGCTTCGGTATTCAAATTATTCTTTCTTGAATTCTCTCCAGCTGAAAATGTAGGTATAGGAACCTCGGAGGATCCTGCACATGTTGCTGCACGTGGTGCTGTACGTGGTGTTGCACGTGGTGCTGCACGTGGTGTTGCGCGTGGTGCTGCACACGAACCTGCTCAGGTAATATTGACGGTTCCTGTGCATGAATTTGGTGAAAGAACCTATACTGTACAGGTACCTTTCCGAAGTAAATTCACTCGCTGATTCCTGCACTTGAAGCTTGAAGTTCTCATCGAGAGTGCTAAGTAGCGAACCCTTGCGGATTAGTTCCTATTCAAGTTGACGTATAGGATCCTTAATAAGTTTCCGTACATGAACCCGCGTCTCAAATCACTCTGTGATGGAACCTGTACATCATCACTTATCGATTAGCTTGCATACAAGATTACCTGTATAGGTTCATGTGCAGGTTCGTGTCCAGGAACATGTCCAGGATCCTCCGAGGTTCCTGTACAGATACCATACAATCGTCGTTTGTTGCGTATCACAATACGTGATAATCAAAGAAACGAGCGAATAGTCGATTGTATCGTTTCGGTATAATCCTGACTATGTCGAAGACAGTACGTGCCAGTATAAAGTGTCCTTTTATATAAATAAATGATTTTGTATGTCAACTGTCTACTTTTGTGTCTTTAATTATTTCCCCCTCCCAGGCTCGTTATTCAAAATATTCTTTTTTGAATTCCCCTCAGCCAAAAATTTATGTACAGGAACCTCGGAGGATCCTGGACATGTTGCAGCACGTGGTGCTGCACACGGACCTGCTCGGGTAATCTTGACGGTTCCTGTGCAGGAATTTGGCGAAGAAACCTATAATGTACAGGTTCGATTATTTAGTAGAGAATTCAACTATTTCATTAAAAATTCATCCCTTCTTGAAAAAA
>CAKNXH010062255.1:0-45931 GCA_932178445.1 Andricus quercusramuli
TTCGCACTCGATTTTTTCCAATGTGCGAACTTTTCTGTATTAAGTTCAACTCTATTGTGTGCTAGAACCTGTAAGTTTTGAATCACACCCGCTGCGCCATCTCCACTATCGTACTTAATTTTTGCCGACTAAGTTTTTTCATGAATTTATTTAGGGGTCATCCAAAAATTGAAGACCTTTTAAAATTAAAGGTTAAGCATCGACATTCGACAACTGTAATTTGGTGATTGTGAATTCTCTATTGTTAAAGCTCCTTCGGCTTTAAAGAACACATTCTCATCAAGCAAAAAAAAATACGCATCCCATCGAAAAATATTTATTAACAGATTTGTAGATCTTCTTTGAGTGAATAACTTTTGTTCATTAATTTTTTTCTCATATTGTGTTGTTTTTCCAAAAATTCAATTTTTGTATTGCTAATGTTATTTCTTACGATTAAAGCAATAACTACGCGTCCTATCAAAAAATTATTGATGACAAATTTGTATTGAAAATTCCAATAAACGACTGCACATCTTTTTCAATTAAAAAAGATTGTTCAGTCAATAAAGAAAAAAATTGCATTAATAAATGTTGAATTTTCAAGCCAAAATACGGTCTTTTCAAAAATCGCATAAATTGTTAACCAAATAGTTGAATTTTCAACCAAAGAGATAAATTTTCTACGAAAAATACAAATTTTCAACAAATTACATACGTTTTCAACCAAATAGTTGAATTTTTAAACTAAAAAAGATACAATTCTAACCAAAAAATAAATAGCTAAATTTTCATTTAAAAAATTAAATTTTAAACAAAAAACCAATTTTCTACAGAATAGTTGAATTTTTAGGCCGAAGTGTTGAATTCTCAAGCCGAAAAATACGATCCTTCTACAAACAGTTGAATTTTCATCGAAATAATTGGATTTTCAACTAGAAAAGAGGATTTTTTAACAAAATACATAAATTTTCAACCAATGAGTTGAATTTTTAACCATGAAGATCAATTTTCTACCAAAAAATATGGATTGTCGATATATTACATAAATTTAAAACCAAATAATTGAATTTTCAAACTGGAAGAGATCAATTTTTACCAAAAATGGAACAGTTAAATCTTCATGAAAAAAATTAATTAAGAAAAAACGAATTTTCTAAAAAAACAGTTGCACTTTTAACGGGAAAATATGAATTTTCAACAAAAAAAGTGAATTTTCAACCAAATAGTTGAACTTTTAGTTAATAAAATTAATTTTTCACGTAAATATTTTTAGCATAGAATGCGATAATTGATATTTTAGCAATAAAGATTTCAATTTAATATTAAAAACAGTTGCATTTTACCAATAAAGAATTTTTAACAAAAGTCTTGCTTCATCAGCTACAACAGATTGATTTTCAAGCAAATCGTTACATTTTGAAATAAAGGGAGTAATTTTCTACAAAAAAAAAATACGAATTTTTAATTAAATACTTGAAGTTTCTACTAAAAATGATAAATTTTCTAATAACAATGAAATATTTGAATTTTTATTTAAAAAAAATGATTTTTAAACAAAAAACGAAATAATGTTTCAACAAAATAGTTGAATTTTTAACATAGTAGTTCAACTTCTGATCAAATTGTTCTATTTTCTACCAGATTGTTGAATTTTTCAGCTGAAAATACGAAGTTTTTACAAAACAGTCGAATTTTGAATATAAAAGTTTATTTTCATTCGAAACAAATTAATTTTTAACAAGACAGTTGCATTTCTCACCAAAAAAGGTGGAATTTCTACCAAAAAAATGAATTTTCAAACCAAAAAGACGAATGTTCAACAGAATTGTTAAATTTGTAATCAAACAAAATTTTTTAATCAATAAAGAAAAACAATGTCAATTTAAACCCAAACTTTTCCCCCATGTAAGATAGCATAGAAAATCCTTGACCCCCCCCCCCCCCGTCCTAGGAAGGCGGAAAAACCAGTAAATGAAAGTGAATTAATTTTCTGACCGAGAATCGTTTTAATTCTTAGTTTACGCTTGTAATTTCATGATTTTTAAAAAATCGATTAGGTTATTAATTACGATTGAAATTTTGTGAATTAGTCAATTTCAAATTAAAACCGCTTCAGCTTATTGAATTTTCAGTGAAAGCATTAAATACTGTCTGGTTTAAAATTGACAATTTTCTAAATTGTATAAAATTGGAAACGTTAGTAATTGAATACTTTTAGATTGAAAATTGGTGAATAAGACAATTGTAATCGCTTTATCGTTTACTATTTATAATTGCACAATCGAGGGTAGGAAGGTTATCGGCAGTGCAGACGCCATTACGAAAAGTAAAAATATAACAAACAAATCTAAAATTGCAATACATAACTCTGTACTTGCACCCACTGTGCTGTACGGTAGCAAGATTTCGACCTACAAAGAAACGAGAGTAAAATGAACGCGATTGGCATGAAATTCTTGCGCAATTTCTGCGGTAAAACGCTAATGGACAAAGTCAGTATTAAGAGGATTCTCAAAGAATTTGAGCCACGATGACTCTGATTTATAATATTATTCCGCATTAGATACGTGAACTAAGAGATTCCTTTTACTTTAAATGACAATTTGCTTGGTCTTAAAGCTTCAAATTGAAAAATCGAAGTAGGGCAGACCGGGGCACGTTGTCACACGGGGCACGCTGTCACATTGGCTTTATTTTAAAAAGTAGTAGCTAGAGGGCAGTACTAGTCATTTCCAAAACGCGCCTGCGTCTGTGCGTCTGCCAACTCTTGGTATGCTAAAAGTGTTGCATTTGCATCAGTTGTGCTGACCGAAAATCAAGTTGAATATTTTCTTCTGCAGCAAGTTAAATTTTACTCTCTGAATTTTTACAAACTAGACATTAGGCGTATTTTTCAGGAATGGAGGAACTTTATATTATCTTAAATATGTACTGTTAGCTACCTCGTGCAAGACTTAACCTAACAAATATCTTGAACGTGGCGGCCGTGAGCCTGTTTGAAGTGAAAAAATGACTTCGGGGCACGTTGTCACAAATTTCACGTGGCACGTTGTCACAGCTTTGAAATTTTCTAATAAATTCATGAATGATCAGCGAATTTTTCACAGTTTTTTCACTTCATGACCGAAACGTTCCATATTAATACGTATGAAAATAAAAATTTGCACTCAAGCGAAATTCTTATATTAGATTAAGACGAAAACATTGAGTTTCTTGTACTTTTTTTGAATAATCAAATGTTTCTTTGGAAGATTTTACTTCTTTAAATTGTTACACTGGTACGGTTACCTGAAATTCGATACTGTCCAATTGAAGCTGAGGGTTTACTTGAAACTTTGGCGTAGCACAGTCTTCTTAAATATCAAATGTAAAAAAGACAGATTTTTGAACCAAATGTGTGACAACGTGCCCCGCTCTACCCTAACCGGGGTTTCCATTTTGAAGTCTTTTACAGCTTTTAAGTGTCATCTTAATATTCTTATTTCAAATAAAATTACGTTATCATGATTAGTCTCGCACGTTAGATTCAAATAATTAGAAAAACATTATTCCTGTCAGAGGGATAATAAGATGTCCATCTTCTTCTCCTGGAAGTCAGTTCGTGATCCTTGATCCATATAGTTTTATCTCGCTGTCACGGCTCGGTAATATATCTATTCAGAGAAACTTCCTGTTCACCCTCAGGTTCGTTTTGAAGTGAATTTTTATCGCTTTCAACTAAACTTGTAAAATATATCAATGATATCTTTCACGAGTCCATTTATTCATCACCCTTGGCTACATTTTCATTTCATAAATCACTTTTTATCGGATCCTTGACAAATTACGGTGCATTTCAGATTCTATGATTATTAATAAGCCGCAAATTGTGAACACCGATACTGATCTGGTGAATGCAGGTATTTTAGTAGGGTTTATAGCCAATTAACCCAGTGCAATTAAGCGAGTTCAATCTCCCGCTAATCCCAGCTCGTGAACTTGGATCGTAAAAGAGGCTAAATAATTCAGTTTAACAGAGTGTATTATTACCGTTCTTTAAATTAGAGTTTTTATCGATTTTACGAGACTTTTTATAAAAAATGGAAACTCATTCCTAATGTTCTATGGCAGACCTTATTATTGATTCTACATATGTATTATTTTCTTAATGGTATTTATTAAAAGAAAGTAATGAAGTGAAAATGGTTCATGGCTATTAAATCTCGACTGTTATTTGCTGCTTGAGTTCACACATTAAAGTTTATATTAAATGTGGTGTCAATTTTAGTCTTTATGTCTAGAAGTAATCGCAGTATGTTTTTAAACGTTATTATTATCTTCATGTAATCGCTCTACTCTCTCTTTGGAAAGTTTGAGTCTTAAATAATTCAGTATTCTCTGCAATGTATTGGAAGACAATTCTCAGCACCTAGATATTAATTAAAAAATTAATTTTAAAAGAATTGAAGTGGGCTAATAGAAAGAATTATTTGAAAAATAATTCATGTGTGATCTACAAGTTTAATAATTATTAAAATTAATCAAAATTAATAAGTCATTCTCAAGGAATGTATAATATATCTAATTTATAAATTATAGAGTTACAATTTATTCAATTTGCAAGACTTGTATCTTAAAGGTATAATTTAAAATTCTTTAACTTTCTAGATTTAAAATGAAAACTCTGAATTTTTGAGGTGTATAAATAAAAATTCTTAAATTTTGATGATTTTCGTTATTAAAATGTCACGTGTTGAATTATAAATCCTACAAATTGAAGAAATTGCAAATGCATATTATTAAAATTACAGAAATTTTCAATGGTAAATTGTCAAAATTAAAAACTCTTCCAATTTCAAGATTTACAATTTAAATGTTAGAAATTTTGAAGAGTTACAATTGATAATTCTTGAATTTTGAAAATATAGAATTACAAATTATTCAATTTTTATTTCTTTTAAGCTAAATTGTAAAACTTTTCAATTTTAAAAATGTATAAATATAAATTCTTAAATTTGGATGATTTTAAAGATCAAAAGTCAAGTTTCCAAATTGAAGAAATTTCGAATGTAAATCATCAGAATTACAGAATATTTGATTGTAAAACTTAAAGTTTATATATTTTATGTTGTAAAATTGAAAACATTCAATTTTTAAGATTTACAATTCAGAGTTCTACAATTTTTAAGGGTTGCAATTTAAGTCTCTTGAATTTTAGAGATGTATAAATAAAATCTTAAATTTGTACGACTTTGGAAATCAAAAGTCAAGTTTTCAACTTTAAATCTTCGAAATCGAAGAAATTTAAAATATACGTGTTCAAAATTATAGAAATTTGAAATTGTTAATTGTCAAAATTAAAATCTCTTCCATTTTAAAGATTTACAATTTTTTGAAAGTTTTGCAATTTTAATGAGTTACGATTGAAAATTCTTCAACTTTGAAGATTTTAAATTATTGAAAACTCTGGATTCTTAAGATCGATAAATAAAAATTCTTGAATTTTCAGGATTTTGGAAATTAGAATGTCAAGTTTACAATTCTAAATCCTCCAAATTGAAGAAATTTAAAATGCATATTATTGAAATTACAGAAATTTTTTATAGTTAATAGTCAAAATGAAAAACTCTTCCAGTTTCAAAACTTACAATTCAAAAATTTCAATTTTGAAGAGTTACAATTGACAATACTTGAATTTCGAAAACATAGAATTACAAATTATTCAATTTTTAAGATTTATATTCAAAAGGTACCATTTAAAATCCTTCAATTTTGAAGATTGAAGGATTGAAAATTCTTAAATTTTGGTAAAACTGAAAACTTCCTAAAATTTTAATTGCAAATTGTCAATATTAAAAATTCTTCAATTTTAAAGACTTGCAATTGAAAGTTCTACAATTGAGGAGTAACGAAATTGAAAAATCTGGAATAACTCATTATAACTTAATATTTATTATTTTAGTAAAATAAACTATATTTGAAATTCGGAAAACATTCTAAATTTCCACTAAAACTCGGTTCTTGTATTTTCTTCCATTAATTACTTTCATTTTATATTAGGCAATACCCAATTAAGATTTATTGCAATATAGTTATCGTAAGACTGCGTTTTATGCCCCCCCCCCCCCCCCCTTAAATGTACACGAAAATTCGAAAAAAATTCTAACTTTCCTCTAAACGTTTAGTTCTCGGATTGTATTTAACTGATTACTTGTACTCGATGTCGAAAAATACCAGAAAAAGTTTTATCCTAATAATCTTATGGGGAGACTATATGTTTCGTCCGCCCACGCACTCTAAAATGCATGCACAACAAATCTGAAAAAACGGTAACTTTCCTCTAAACGTTCGATTCTCAAATTTTCTTTCACTAATCAATTGTGCTCGATGTTTAACAAAACGCATAAAAAGTTTTATCCCAATATTCTTATAGGAATACTGCGTACATATTATCCACACACCCTCTCTGGAATTTACGAAAAAGTGCGTGGGTGGATAAAACGCAGTCTTCCGTAAAGAATATTGAAATGAATCTTTTTCTGGTATTGCCTGAGATCAAATACGAGTGACAAGTTAAAGAAAATTTGAGAACCGGATATTTAGAGGAGAGTTAGAATTTTGTCTGTCATATTCCGATCACATTTTAGGGTGCGTGGTTGGACAAAACGCATTGGATGCATATTTTTTTGGTGTTGCCTGGTATAAAAAAATGTAATCGAAGGAAATTCGAGAACTAATAATAATATATAATATAATAATGAATAAAAAAAGATATATATAAAGAAATATTTCTGTGGGTTTGAGGCGCGAAAATAGTGTACGAATTTTACTTTTGAATTTATTTTTCCATGCAGTACAAATACGAAAGTTTTTGTTTGTGTCAGGAATTTTTTTCTATTTTTTTTTTTAATGGCCTTGTCCAAGAGAAAGAGGCGAGGCATTAAAGTAGATTAACACGAGCAGGTGGAATAATACCTGACGAACGTGCTTTATCGTACAGCTCATAAATGTATTCTGTATAGGAACACATAAGTGCTGAGAGAGATAAACGAGTCAATGCAACTTGACATTCCTCGGTGCACCGCAACTTTTATGCGCGATTAAAGCCTCCATCCCACATACCGTAAATTCTGAATTGTTGAACTAACACCATGAAGATTGAGGAAAGTTTATTTATTAATAATAATTTTCTAAAATTTCTATTAGTTTCAATTTTCAGCACTTTATTATATGTTTCGTTTTGCTACTATGCCAATATTGAAATCTGGTACATTCCTTCGTGAATTATTTGAAATCTTTTTAATTTTCTTTTATTAAAGCATCTAAATAAATTATTTATACAAAAAAATCTTTGCAAAAAACTTGAACCAAAAATATTTTAAAATATGTTGAAAATCTGAAAACCGGAGGCAGACGTTGTTATCCAATATAAAATTGTAATAGTTCAAAAAAATATACTTTTTTAATTGTAATTTTATTTTTAAATCTTGCCAATAAAAAGTTTACGAATATGATAAATTTCGGAAAGTAAAATTTAATTATATTTATTCGTGTGGGTGGAAAAAACAACATTTTGGAAATCGGAAATGGAACTGTGTGGAAAATTGGCGTGTGAGGACCCTGAAAAAGTATAATTATTTTTGGTTCTATCTACAAACGCCTTTGTTTTGTTCGTTAACAAAATATGTTTGAAAGCATTCTTATTTTCGTAATTGTGATAATTTCGTGGATACTAATTAGTTTTGATATTTCTGGAGGTCTTAAACGACTTCCCAAATTTGTACAGACTTTTATTTGCAGCTCTATCTGAGTTGCAAGTTTACTGGTAAAAATGAATTTTTCAAAAACTAAGGCATTTTGTCAATTGGATCCAAATTAATTATACTTTTGTCAGGGTCCTCATACGCTACTTTTTCACACAGTTCTATTTCAGATTTTCAAAATTTGTTTTTTTCGATTCACCCTGATACTTATACGTATCAAGACTCAATTATGAATGATAAAATCTGAAAAGAGAAAATATTCCTAATTATAAGAACAATTATAAACATAAAATTCATTTATTTTTGTCCGACTTTTTTACATCGCCTTAAATGGATTTTCAATGACCTAAGTATATCCAATTCGAAAAGAATATAGGTTTTTAAATGGTAGAAATCATTAAAAAATCATTTAGAGTTATTTAAAAATAGAACATTCCTTATAAAATGGTTGTTTCTTCGTTCATACATGTAAACATTTTTTTAATCTTTCCCTTATTTTTTCCCATTTTCTTGAAAAAATTCCCTATTTCCCCTGTTTTGAGCACTTTTGGACTGTGATTGTCCAACTCATTAAACTATGAATTGCATAAAAATTTTGCCCAGCGTTTTAAAAAATCCTTTTTTATAAATTTAAACTGCAAAATACTATAATTGTAATGAGCCACTAAATGTTTTAGAAAAAAAGCATAATTTTAAGAATTTCAAGTTCTAATATAAATATATTTTAAAATTGCTTTTTTCTTTGCAAAAATAATTCCGCCTAAACGATATAAACGATGACATTATATATCCAATCGAATTCAAATTAATTGTACTTTATCAGGGTCCTCAAATATTTGTTTAAAACTGTATGTATTTTGTTAAAATTCGTCTTTTTTGGTACAAAATTAATCTTCTGGGTCGAAAATTCCTTATTTTGTTTAAAAATTCATTTTCTTGGTTGAAAAATCAACTTTTTGGTTAAAAATGTAACTATTTTGTTCTGGATTCAACTTTTTGGTTGCAAATTTAAATATTATGTTGATATCTCATTTTTTGAAATATCAGCTATTGTATTTTTCGTTAAGAATTCATCTTTTTGCTGAAAAGTCAACTTTTTGTGTTGAAAATTTAACTGCTTTTGGTTGAAGTTTAATTTTGTTTTCTTTGAAAATTCGACTATTTTGTTGAAAATTTAAATATTTTGTTATAAAGTCATCCTTTTTGGCCGAAAACTCAGCTATTCTGTTGAAAATTCGTCTATTTGGAGAAAAAATTCGACCTTTTTGATTGAAATTTCATCTATTTCCGTTGAAATTAAATTGTCTTCTGGAAAATTCAATGATTTTGTTAAAAATGCCACTATTTTTGGTTGAAGTTTAATTTTGTTTGTTTAAAAATTCAACAATTTAGTTAAAAATTCAACTCTTTTCTTGAAAATTTAATTATTTGGTTGAAACGTAAACTACTTTGTCAGAAAGCAATCTTTTTTGGTCAAAAATTATTCAACTGTCCTCTTGAAAATTCGCCCTTTCCGATTGTAAATTCATCTTTAATTGTAGAAAAGTCAATTTTTTTGTATTGAACTGATTAACTGAATTTTTAATTCAGCTTCAGCGAACGATAGAAAAATGGTAAATTAGCTTAAACCAAAAAAATTATTCGAAATATTTTGAAATTCCTCGTAATCTTTGAAATTTTTTTATTTATCTAAAAAATCCCTTGAAATCTCTAGAAATCCCCGGAAATCCCTTAAAATCTTTCAAAATATCTTTGAATCTTTTGAAATTCCTTGTAATCCATAAAGTTGTTAAGTTTTAAATTATGCAATCTTTCTTTTGTGAAATTTTAATTCTTCTTCGAAAATAATGCTCATATGACCAAAAAATCATGGAAATTAGCGAAAAAAAGAAAGAATGCTTTTGCGATTTGTCCAAATTCCCAATTTACTTAAAAAAAATATTTTTTCGTGTTTCTTTTGACGTTTATTCGCGAGAATTAATTCAATGACGAACGAAGCTCGTTTAACTGTCGGTATCAATATATCACGATCAAATATATAAGGATATATTGAAATTCAATCGATAAATCGAAAATAAACGCGGGGGCGTGAGTGGCTTGTTATCGAGTTCCTTCAGTCGCCACAATGGCGATGTTACGTATCACTTCAAGGAGAGCGATAAGCTTCTGCGAGAATTAATATACAATTTGTATAATTTAATTTTTTATAAATCTAAATGATTAATAAATATAATTTAAATAAAAATTATTCAATGACCTAAAAGAAATGGTAATCTACCTTAATTTAATTTTTATTTTTAACTACTGAGCTAAAAAGATATTTTAATTCATTATCTCCAGATTCAAAGATTTTTTTCCGAATATTGTCTAAAATTCTCGTACAATAAATAAGGGCTTCACAGCCTTTTGGTTGATACTTAATTATTTTTTATTTGAAAATCTACTATTATATTTCTTGTTCAGAATTTATATCTTTTAGTTAAAAATCTTACTATTTCATTGAAAATTTTATTATTTTGTTGAATATTCCACTATTTTCTTAAATGGTCATCCTTTTTGATCGAAAATTCAAGTGTTTTGTTGTTCATTTGTCTTCTTGTTTAGAAAATTCGCCCTTTCGAGTTAAAAATGCATTTTTTTCATAAAAAAGTTTTTTTTCAATTCATCTTTATTGGTTTAAAATCAACTTTTTTCTTGAAAATTCAACTGTCTTCTAAAAAAGTCGTCTTTTTGACTCGAAAATTGAACTATTTATTTGAATATCACACTATTTGGTTGAAAATTCATCTCTTTTTATTGAATCTTTTCCAATAGGTTAAACATTATTTTTTTTAGCATCCAACTTGTTGGTTGAAAATTTATCTTTCTTGGTTGAAAATCATATTTTTTGTTTTAAATTTACATTTTCAGTTTAATAATTCAACTGTATTTTTTTTAATTCGATTTCTTGACTTTGAAAATTTGCTTTTTTTGTTGAAAGCTCGTTTTTTTTTGTTGGAAAATTAATTTTTTAACTGAACATTTAACTATTCCATTTTCGGTTGAATATTGATTCATTTTAGTTGAAAATTCGGCCATTTGTTTGAAGATTCAACTATTTGGTTAAAAATTTAATTATTTTGTTGAATATTCAACTATGTTTTCTAAGTTATCTTTTTGGACGAAAATTCAACGGTTTCGTTGTATATTCATCTTTCTGGATAGGAAAATTCGTCTTTTTGGGTTAAAAAAAACAGATTTTTCGGTGGAAAAGTAATTTTTTTAAATTCATCTTTCTTGGATTTATATAAAAATTTTTTGTTGAAAATTCAACTGTCTTAAAAGATTCGACTTTTTGACTCAAAAATTCAACTACTCTATTAAAAATCCAACTATTTGGTTGCGAATTTATATCTTTTTACTGCAAGTTCTAATATTTGGTTGTAAATGCAACTGTTTGATTTAAAATGATTTTTTTTTCAACATTCAACCAGTTAGTTGAAAAATTATCTTTCTTGGTTGAAAATGATTTTTTTTTTCAAATTCACATTTTCAGGCTGACAATTCAATTGTTTTTTAAAGAAGTCGTCTTTTTTGCTTTGAAATCTCGGATTTTTGTTGAAAATTCGTTTGTTTTCGGTTGAAATTTATTTTTTTACTGAAAATGTAACTATTCCATTTTTGGTTGAATATTGTTTCATTTTAGTTAAAAATTCGTTGATTCAGTTGAAGATTCAACTATTTAGTTAGAATTTTAACTGCATATTTTGTTGAACATACATTTATTTGGTTGAGAATACAACTATTTTTTGTTTCATTTGAATTTATTTTTGTTTGAAAATTAAATTTCCAATATGAAAATTTAACTTTTCTATTCTTATTTGAATATTAGTTTATTTTGGTCGAAAATTCGGCCGTTTTTTTGAAAATTCATATTTCTGATTCAATTCAACTGTTCTTGATGTAAAATTAAAATCGTATTTGATTGAAATATCAATAATTGCATTTTTTGTTTAAAATTCATCGTTTTTGGTTAAAAGTGCAAGTACTTGGTTGAATGTTGAACTACTTTGTCAATAAATAATCATATTGATTGAAGATTCATGTCTTTGGTTGCATTTTTTCTTTGAATTAATTTTCCCAAATGAAAATTTAATTATTCCATTTTTGGTTAATATTTATTAATTTTAATCGGAAATTCGGCCATTTGGTTGAAAATTCATGTATTTTCGTTCAAATTCGCCTTTTTGGTAGAAAGTTAATATTCTTGGTTGAAATTAATTTTTTTTGCTGAACATTCAACTGTACGTGGTTGGAGATCTATTTTGTTAGCTATTAATTTTTTGGTGGAAGACTCATTTCTTTGTTGGAAAATTGAATTCTTTTTTTGGAAATTCGTCTTTTTTGGTTGAATTGAATTCTTCTTGATTCAAAAGAAAAATCTCTTTTTAGGCTAAACTATTGACTACCACACGTTGTTTGTCGAGAATTCATCTTTTTTCGGTTGAAATTTCAACTATACTTGTTTGAAAGCGGAACTACTTTTAAAAAAAAATTGTTTTGGTTGAAGATTAATCATTTCACTTAAAAATTCATCTCATGGATTGCAAAATTAACTATTTGGTTGGAAATTTGTCTTTTTGGCTGAGAATAAATCTTTTTAACTAAAAATAATCTATTCCGTCTTTGTTTCCATGTTGATCTTTTTTAGTTAAAAATGCATGTATTTCATTGAAAAGTCGTCTTTTTTTTCTAGGAAATTAATCTGATTCGTTGAAAATTATCCTTTTTTGTTGAAAATTTAACTATACTTGGTTGGAAGCTGAACTACTTTATTAAAAATTAATTTTTTTATTATTGAAGATTCGTCATTTCAGTTGAAAATTCATTTCTTTGGTTGAAAAATGAACTATTTGTTTGAAACTTCGTCTTATATTAAATTCAATATGATACCCATAAGAATCTTATTTTAAAAAAGGTTGTCCCTATTTTTGTGAAAAATACCCAATTTCCTCTATTTCGAGAGCATTTTTTGCTGTGAAGTCTGTGAATGAGTACAAAACCCTCAGTCTAATTGAGTTTAATAAAATGTGCTTTTAGAGGCAATAAATGAAAGGAATATTTTCCCACCTAAGTTAATAGACCGTCGTGGGATTCACTTTAATAAATTCGAATTAACAAGTCTCTACGAATTATAATTCATACTTTGAAATATTGCCGACCGATTTTTTTTTCTCGTCGCTATCTGAAATTTTATAACCAGGAAAACGAAGCACCTTGAAGTCTCGAGGTACGGGTAACGTTACTCGTGCAGAAAACAAGAGGCACTTGGAACAAGTAGATCGAGAAAGCATACACTAGCATCTAAAATATTTTCTTTAATCTTTGTTACGCAGAATATTCATAAAAGAAAAATTAATTCGTAGTTTCGAATTCGGTATAAGGTTTAAACTGGAATGCAGACACACCCAGAAGATACACGGAAAAAAATAGTTTATTAAAAATCCAGTGACTTTGTATTATAGTCTTGGATATGAGATAAAGTCAATTAAATTTACAACCTTCCGTATTCAAGAAAATGGTAAATCGGCATCTGAAAAGCATGTAACATTTCAACAGAATTTTCAAAACAGTAATAGAAAATCTGTTCGGAAACCGCTGAAAATGTAAAGTGCAAAGGCATTATAATCTCAGAGGCAGAGATCGCAAAACTAAGCGACAGTCACTGAAAATCTAGTACGCAAAGGCTTTATATTCTCTTGACAAGAAATCAGATGTCCAAGTTCTAAGTGACAGTCACTGAAAATTCAATACGTGAGTGCTTTGCATTCTATGAAACAGAGGTCAGAATTCTATAATTCTGATATAAGTCTTATAATTGTTCAAAATGAAATATGCAGAAGAGAATCTGACAATGTGGTATATAAAAATTTCGATTCGATTAAAAAATTCCGCAAAAGAATGAAAAAATTTCTCTTCAATCGGAGTTTTCTCATTCATGACGACTGAATACGAGTGAGCAGATTAAAATCGTTTATTCGAAACCACCATGATATGAGCCTGCAACGCCCCCTGAGAAGTGAGCTTTACATAGGCCTTTACCGAATGGTGTCAGTTGGTGAGATGTAATTAGTTCCAAAAGCGCCAAACTGACACGTAAATAGTTCCACAAACGTCCACAGAATAACGCACAATGTTTTCTCTAATCGTACTGTTGGGAAAAATAATGACAGCAGATGGCACTCTAGCTCGGACCGAACCACATTTAAAAGTTCGCGCCATACGAGATTATCAATCACAGCCCAAGCAGATGACTGCCAGGTCAGTCGTGTTGTCGCTACTCACTTTTCAGACGACCCTGCAGTCTCATAAAGTGCTGATTTCGAATAAAATATCGTACATCACTCGCAGTGTCAGATTTGGGAAGTAACTTGTTACAAGTAACTATGTTACTGAAAAATGACTTTATTTGTAACTTTCAGGGTAACTTCGTTATTATTTTAAAAAGTAACTTGTCGCATAACCTGGTTACGATTTTTTCAGTAACCTGGAACTTTAATTTTAGTTACTTTAAAGTAACTTTGTTTTTTTTTTGTACATGTCCTATTAAGAGAGATTTATGGGTCAGTTATGAGTAGATAATTAATCTTTTTTGGTTGAGGATTCAGCTATTTTGTTGGAAATTCGTCATTTTTGGTTGAATTCAACTGTGTTTGATTTTAAATAATTTTTTTTTTTTAATAATATCAAATATTATATTTTTCGTTGAGAATTCATCTATTTTCGTTGAAAATTTAACTATTTTGTTGTAAATTCATGTATACCGTGAAAAATTCAACTATGTCGGTAGAAAGTTAAACTATTTAGTTGAAAAGTAACTTTTTTTTGTTGAAAATTCATACTTTCGATGTGAAAATGGCTTTTTTGTTTCCAAATTTATCTCTTTTGGTAAACAAAATCTCTTTTTTTTTAATTCAACTGTGACTGATTTCAAATTAAAATCTTTTTTGGTTGAAATAATACCAACTGTTAAATTTTTCGTTGAAGATTCACCTATTTTGAATAAAAATGTATGTATTTTGATAAAAATTCAAATATTTTGCTAGAAAGTTCAACTAGTTGGTTGAAAAATAACGACGATTTTTTTTGAAAATTAGACTGTTTTGTTGAATACTGTTATTTTTGGTTTGAATATTCATCTCTTTTGGTAAAAAAATGTCTGTCTACTATTTTGTTTCAAATTCGTTTTTTTTGTAGAAAAGTTTTTGTATGAAATTCAAATATTTTGGTAGAAAATTGAACTATTTGGTTGAAAATTAACTGTTTTATTGAAAATTCATATTTTCGGTTTGAAAATGCAATAATTTTGTTGATAATTCGTCATTTTGGCTTGAAAATTCAACAATTTGGAGAACCTTTTCTTCTTCCTTATTTCAAAATTTGACTTTTTTGTTCCAAAATTGATCTCTTTCGGTAAAAAAATGTAATTTCTTTTTTTTGAAAATTCAAGTAGATATTTTGGTAGGAAATTAATCTGATTTGGTTAAGGATTCAGCTATTTTGTTAAAAATTCGTATTTCTCGATCGAATTCAACTGTGATTGGTTTCAAATTACAAACTTTTTTGGTTGAAATAGTATCAACTATTATAATTTATTTTTTCAAAAAATGCATGTTTCTTGTTTAAAATTTAACTTTTTTGTTAGAAAATTCAACTATTCAGTTAAAAAATAACGAAAATTTCTGTAGAGGGTTCAGCTATTCGTATTTTCCGATTTAAAAGCTCAACTACTTGTTAACAAAGTTGAACTACTTTGTTAAAAAATCAGTTGATTGGTTGAAGATTCATAATTTTATTTGAAAATTCATCGTTTTTATTAAAAGTTTAACTATTTCGGTGAAAAAGTCCAACTGTGTGGTTGAAAAGTATCTTTTTTCTTGAAAATTCATCCTTTTGTCTTGAAAATTCAACTTTTCTTCAAAAGTGTTTTTTTGGTTCAAAATTGATTTCTTCCGTTAAAAAATATCATCTATTTAGGTTAAACATATAGCTGTTTGGTTGAAAATTGTGATTAAAAAATATTTCTTGGTTGAAAATTCATCTCTTCTTTTGAAAATTCATCTCTTCTGTGGAAAATTCATCTTTTTGGTTGAAAATTAACTTTTTTTAATTAATACTTTTTGTATGGAAATTCAACGTTTTGGTTGAAAATTCATGTATTTAAAAAAAATTCAATATTTCGGTAGAAAGTCCAACTTTTTGGTTGAAAAGTATGTAAGTTTTGTGTTGAATATTTATCCTTTTAGCTTGAAAATTCAACTCTTTTTTTTAAAAGCGTTCTTTTTTGTTAGAAGATTAATTTCTTCCGTTAAAATTTTTTTTTTTTTTTGTTAAAAATATAATTATTTGATTGAAAATAACTAATTGAAACAAGCAATTCTGGCGATCTTGCCGAACAATGCGGAAAAACAAAACCCGTTCAAAATCTGAGACTGCAGGAGATTCCAAGTGACATGCCTATTACTCAATTTGAATTTTATTCTGAATATATTTTGTTGTTCACATGTCAAAATATATTGTGTATTTTTTATTTACTTCGACTAATGTTTTTTTTTCTATTCAAATTAAGTTTTTATGAATTACCATATCAGTTATTTTGTTTTTTAAATGATATAATTATTGTGAGAAAGTAACTTTTTAGTTAACTATTTTTGTAGGTAACTAGTTACTCAAAAAAAGCAACTTACTCAAAAAAGTAACTTATTTGCCCAACATTGTATGATTGATACCAACCGAAGAATTTTTTAATAAATAGGCAAATTTATGCCTCTTACCAACATAATAAAGCATTCTTTTGTTTACGATCCTTGGTAGCAATGAATGTCATGTTTGCATCTTATTTACAGCACAGTTTGAAGCTCATGCAATTTTTATAACATATTGAAAAATAATCACTGTATGAATGAAAACATGTTTTTGAATAACAGTTTTGGATTATTGTTTCCTGAATTTATACACACGTTTTTCAATTCACCGGGTACTGGTTTCAAAATTTATGCTCTTATTAACACTATTTTGAATTCCTCAGATAATTCTGAGCTCTAAAGATAGAAGTGTTTAAATTTAAGTTTCGACTTAAAAATATTATTCTGGCTCGAAAACTGCCAAGACTAACGGAATTGTTTTTATTTTTATAGTTTACATTTAAAAATATTATTCTTGCTAGAAAAATGTCAAGACTAACGGAAATGTTTTTATTGTTGTTCCAGGTGAGTTCAACTTAATTAAATCTCTTTGAAGACTTCGGTGAGTAAAAGAGCTCCTATGATTTGAAAAATTAATTACTGCTATTGAACTTAAATTAAAAAGTGAATATGCCTTTTATAGTCACGTTACTGATTGACGTTTTTATTTTTAAAATATCGCTGAGGTTTAATTTTCTATTGATTATCGAAAATTTCCTCTTAAGGCTTTTTTCTCTTTTCTGAACGAAGTTTGAAGCTTTTAGTAACGAAGTTTCAGATTTTGCTTGCCTCAAGTAAAGATGTAGATTATACAAGATAATAAATGTTACAGTAATGCGATAAGTGCTGCTGGACCATAAACAACCCGGTTTAGTTTAATGTCGTAAGCAAGAGATTTAAAGTCTAATTTTCAACCTTAACGGTTTTCACGTGCGTGTTTTATGGTGGAATGCTATTTGCACAAAGAAACGCTTTTACCGCTTGATTTTTCTTTCCTTATGGGAAAATATTTAAATATTCTTGGTCAGATTGTTACGATCGCTTACGAAGAAAATTAAATTCGACATAAAATGATTAAGAAATTGAACATTTTTCTTTGAAATCAATTAAATTTATGCAAAAGGAAGTCAAAACCAGGAATTTACTATTCAGAATCCTCTACAGGCTTTATTTCCTGACGGGCTTTCAAGTTTCGGTTTTTAGAACTTCTCAGAAGAAATTTTTTAAGCTCCTTGAACTGTTGGATTTTTCAATTTCATTTTGATTTTAAGAATATTTTTGTTCCATCTAAAAGAGAATTGCTTAAATAAACTCGCTATTGATTAAAATTACTGAAATATACATCAGAAACATAATTATTAATTGTACAAGTTTGTTGCTATAAACAGTATATTTCAAAAAATTTTGCAGCTTATCAGTTTGTGATAGAAAAAATAATTTTTCTTTAAAATTGTTGTAATTTATTATCATAGACTCATAAAGTTATGAACAATGTTTTAACTTGTTATAAGTATCATAGGCAGACTAATTGAGGTCCCGGATTAAAGGCGATTTTTCATGAAAAAAATTTTAACTTTCGATTGTTTGAACATTTTTATTACACGATTTGTTTCAAAATGTGAGTTACGAAAAAACTAATAGCACTATTCGATTCTATGGGGAAAAATTCATAGAGTCCATGTGCTAGACAATTTTTTTCTCAACCTTTTTGTTATGTAGCATAATTAAATGCGTAAGTGGGTGTCGTTCAATGTAATTGTTTATTTTTAGCATATTGGTTGAAAAATAGTCAAACTCAAAGACATTCTAAGCTGATTCGTAAACAAAAATTAAGCGTATTCGTTGTAAAATAACCGACTCTGAATTTGTTTATGAAAATTTTTAAAATAATTAATCATTTTTATTTTAATTGCTAGACATCCTAGCAAAGAGTGATCAGAAAGACAGTCATTTTTGATATCGTAAAAAACTGAGCCTATTCGTTGAAAAAGGCCAAATCCTGAATTTGTTTATGAAAATTGTTTAAATAATTCAAAATTCTGGTAAATTCGCAAATTATCATAGCAAGGTGTCATCAGAAAGATATTCTTAGTTGATTCCGTAAAGAAATGGAGCCTAGTTGTTTGAAAATTAATTATTTCGTTGAAAAAATCATTTTTTTTAAGATTCATCTCTGCAAGTGAGAATTGAACTTGGTTGAAATTTTATATTTTTAGTTAAAAATTCAAATATTTCGTTGAAAATTCTTATTTTTGTCTGCACTCAGCTGTTTTTTATATACATTAAAATATGTCTTGGTTAATATATCAACTATTACATTTTTTATTGACGCTTTGTCTTCTTTTAATGAAAATTCTACTACTGGTTTGAATGTTAAACTACTTTATTAAAAATCTTTTTTGTTAAAGATTCATTTCTATAGTTGAAAATTCATCTCTCGGGTTAAAAATGTATCTGATTGTAAATTAATCCGTTTTAGCTAAGGGTTCAACTATTTTATTGAAAATTCGTCTTTTTTATAAATTAACTATTTTTTATTTCAAATTTAAATTATTTTTCCTGGGAGTATGAACTATTTTATTTTTTATTAAGAATTCATCTCTTTTGTAGAAAACCCTGTCTCTTTTACTTAAAAATTTAACAATTTGGTAGGAAATAAAACTATTTCATTAAAAATTAACTCTTTTGTAGAAAATGTGTCTTTTTCTTTTGAAAATTCAACCGTCTGGTAGAAAATGAATCTGCTTTGTTGATTTTTTTTTGTAGGGAATTAATCTTCTTGGTCACAAATTCATCTTTTTTGATTTAGAATTCAACTATTTGGTTAAAAATTCATCTATTTTGGTTGAAAGTTTATTTACTTGTTTGAAAATTCTTCTTTTTTTTTTGAGTTGAAAATTAATTTTTTTGTCTGAAAATTTAACTATTCCTTTTTTGGTGAAAAATTTTTCCTTAATAATTTAAAAATTGAACTATTTGGTATGAAATTCATGTACTATGTTAAAAATTTACCTTTTTGAGTAGAAAATTAATTTTATTCGTTGAAAATTAATCTTTTTGGTTGAGGATTCAATTATATGGTGAAAAATCCGGCGATTTTGTTAAAAACTTAATTATTTTTTCGAAAATTCAACTATTTTGTATCTTTTTCGGTAGAAACTTCAACCTTTTTGTTGAATATATGTCCTTTTGGATTGCATTTTTTTTGTAGAAAGGTCAGCTTTTTTATTGTAAATTAATTTTTTTTGTCTGAAAATTTAACTATTCCATTTTTGGAAAATTGAAATATTTGGTATAAAATTCATGTACTTTGTTAAAAATTCGCCTTTTTGGGTGGAAAATTAATGTTTTATGTTGACAATTCATCTTTTTATTCGGGATTCAATTATTTGTTTGAAAATTTGTCTTTTCTGGTTCAGTTGAACTTGTTTAAAATTTCTCATTTTTCATTAAAAATCAATAGTTTAAACCTTTTTTTGGTTTAAAATTCAACTAGCTTCTAAATAAATCATTTTTTTTCACTTGAAAATTCAACTTGGTTAAAAATACAACTTTTGGTTTAATTTTGTTTGCTTAAATATTCGACCATTTAATTGAAAATGTATCTCTGTAGGCTGAAAGTTCAACTATATGGTTAAAAATGCCACTATTTTTTTTAAAACTTAATTATTGTATCGAGAACTGAAACTTTTTTGTCAAAAATTCATTTTTGGGGTAGAAAAGTCGTCTTTTTGGTTGGATCGTTTTTTTGGTTGAAAATTTAATTTATTAAACTTATTCCAATTATTTATAAATAGCTTAAGCACAGGTGTAAAAACTTCTTCAATATAATAAATCTGAAAATCTTGAAAGAAAATATTACTTTTGAAAAATAAAAAAAATAAATATATCAACTCTGTTAAGGTAAATGTCCCAGTAATCGTGAAACTTGGTTATAGTTCGAATATATTGTTACAAAAATGTGTGAAAAGTAACATTTAATGATAAAACTCACTTATTTTTACCATTTTATAATGGCAAATAGAAATTACATTCATTCAGATGAAATAAAAAGCAAGAAAATTGGCATCACGATTACTGGGACTAAGGTCACGATTACTGGGACGTTTACCTTACTGAATAAAAAATTAGGCAAATTTTTAATGAAAAATCCAAATACGCAAATCTTTTCGAAATCTAAAAAGCTTTGATTAAAAACAAAAGGGCAAATCGAATGAATAGAGTAGGCTAAAGATTTATTTGCCCGGAAAAATTGGTTTCGCCTTGTTGTGCGACACCTCATATCGAGTTTGTTCTCACAGTATTATGACAGTTTTAAGTTCGATTGAGCGATCGATTTAAGATATGAAATTGGCGCCCGATGCTCGTTCTGCAGTTTTCTCTGGAGGTTTTTCTTATAATAGGATACCCTGAAGCACATTTTAGAATCCGACGAGGCGTGACCGACCAAGCAGAAGAGACTTAGCAAAAAAGAGAGCCTGCTGAAGCCCAAGGAATTCAAAAAGCGGAAGTGTCCTCGGGCAGAAAAAGGAATCTTGCCTTTGAAGTGGTCCGTTCCATCCCGACGAGTTTTTCGTTTAGAACGTTCAACGAGGTCCTTCTTTGCTTCTGGCATCATCTTAAGAAGTTGAAGAAGAGGTCGTTAATGCCAAGCATAAAGATTTTCTTGTTAGAAACAATTAAAATTGTGTGGCCGATCAGGAATGGGGATCAATGCTTGGAGCTGTTTTAGACTGAAGTGGTTTCAGAAAGTCATTCTTTCAATTTTTCCTTTTTTTTAAATAGTTGTTTATCTATTAACCCTTGTCTGCACCGGGTACCCGGGTGCCCACCATGGTACATTTTTGCATGTAGGTGGAGTAAAAATGAAAAATTTAACTTGGGACCTTCTGTATCGTCGTTATTTAGCTCAATTAGAAGCCAATGATGTATTTAGCATAAATTTAGTCAGGGCTTTTTTTGCAAAAATAATCGACTTTAAAGTATACATATTTCTCAGGCACACTCAGGGTACCCGGGTACCCACCATATCAAAATTCAACTTTGAGTGGATTATTAATTTCTTATCAAGCTATTTGATTCATCCACATGAATTGTGCTTGAATTGCGAACAGAAAATACTTGAATTTTTAATAAAATAATTAAATTTTCAACAAATAGTCTCGTCAATTTGTCGATTTTTCAGACAAAAAAGATGAAACCTCAAACAAAAACAGTTGCACTTCCAACCAAATAGTTGAATTTTCACACTCATTGTCAGAAAATGGTTTGGTTGAATCAAAAAAATCGGTCTTGGTTCAACCATAGAATATGGTTATGATATGGACAACAAAAACTTTTGCTTCACCCAACTACATTTTTTGGTTATTTTAACTAATACTTTTGGTAGATAGAGTATTTGATTCATTCGACAAAACATGTTATTAGTCCATTCAAATATGTTGTTGGATCAACCAAAATTTGTTTGATACAACCAAATTTTCATATACCTATATCTAAGAAAACAGTTTTTTTCGATCAAGAACATTTTTTTCCTGAGTACAATATTAAAAGTTGAATATTATTATAGAAAACAGTTAACTTTTAAACCTGAAAACATAAATTTTCATCAAAATTTCATTTTCAATCAAGAAAGCGAGCAGGAAAGATAAATTATCAACCAAATAATTGAATTTTCACAAACAAAATCATTTTTTAAACCAAACAGTTGCATTTGTAACCAAATTATTGAACCTTAAAGCAACAGAGGCGAATTTTCAAAAAATAGTTGAAGTTTTAACCAAATAGTTGAATTTTTAACTACAATGATAAATTTTCAATGAAATGATCGAATTTTCAATCAAAAAAGATAAAACTTCAAGCAAAAACTGTTGCAGTTTCAAACAAAAAGTCAAATTTTCAAGCCAAAAATAATTTTTTTAGAAGACAGCTGAATTTTCAACCCCAAAAGATGAAGTTCAAGAAAAAGATGAATTCTCAAAAAAAAAAAAATGTAATAGTTGAAACTTTAAACAAAAATGTTATCAAAATAGTTCAATTTCAACCAAAGAGATGAATTTTCAACTAAGATGGTGAATTTTCCAACCAAGAAGCCGAATTTTCAACCAATAAAGATTTTTCAGTACAGAAAAAAAATTCATCCAAATTGTTGAACTTTCAAGCCCAAACACGAATTTTCTGTGAAATAATTGATTTTTCAAAAAAAGTTGATTTTCAAGCAAATTGTTGCATTTTTAACCGAAAATCTTATGCCAAGAAGATTAGTTTTCTACCAAAAATGGCAGTTACATTTGCAGTTGAAAAAAAAATTTATTTTGAAAATATTTCATAAAATTTAAAATGAAATGTAGATTTGTGAATATTAAAAAAATGGAAGCTTTTTAAAAATTTCGAATGGTTTTAAGAGAATACAATATTTTTCTTTAGATTCCTGGAATAAAATATTTGAAGATATTTCAAAATATTTTTAAAAATTTCCAAAATTGTCGTAAATGTTTCTGGAAAATTTTAAGCAATTTTTGTAATTTTACTGATCTAAAAAAAAATTTCATGAAAGATTCGAATCATTCTAAAAGATATTTAAAACAAAATGAAAAATTTAGAAGCTTTTTAAGAATTTTGTAAAATTTTAAGCGAATAAACAAAATTTTCTTAATATTCTCGGGAAAATTAAATAGATTTTCTATTTTCAAAAATTAATTTTTAGGCAATATCTAAAAAAATTGACTAAATCCTCACAAAACAATCTAAAAAATTTAAGGCGATTTTAAACATTTAGGAAAAAATTGAATGATTTAAAAAGGTATTTGGAAGATTTCGAAGTTTTGAAAAGATTCAAATGTACTTTAGAATTTTCAAAAGATTTGAACAAATTTTAAACAAAATGTAGATTTGTGATTATTTTGAAAACAAAATTTAGAAGAATTTAAAGAATTTTGTAAAGTTTCAAGAGAATACAAAATTTTATTGAAATTCCTGAAAACATTAAAAATAGTTTTTTCTTTTAAAAATTTAATTTTAAAAGAATAGTTTAAAAGATTTCCAAAATTGTCAATGAATAATCTGGAAAATTGTAGGGCGATTGCTTTAATATTTAAGAATTTGAAAAAAAAATCCAGAAAAAAATGGAATAATTTTAAAAGATATTTAAAAGTTTGAGATTTTTTAAAAAGATTAAACAATAATTGAAATTTTTTAAAGATTTAAAAAAAATTTGCAACAAAATGTTGAAGAGAATAACCAAACTTTTATTTCTGGGATACTTTTGGATCATTTTTTATTTTGAAAAATTAATTTTGAAAGAAAATTTGCAAACATTTCATAACATTTTTAACAATTTCAAAGAAAAATCTAGATGATTTTGGGTAATTTTTTAATTTTTTTCATATTTTTCTAAATTGGAGTCTCTTTAGTATTTTTTTCCCTAAAAATGCAAAACTACACGCGCAAGTGGCGCGCGATGACCGTGCTAGTTTTTAAAAATTTTAATGAGTTAGCTTGAAGTTCTATAGTCAATGTTTTAGAAATTTCAAATCTTTGTCTTTATATTTATAATTGCTGGATGATAGGATTTTTCAATTTACGACCTTTAGCTCTTAATTTTGGGTGGTTTGAAATTGATTATTTTTTTCAATTTAAATACTGTCTGATTTGGGAGAGCTCAAATTGATGAAGGCTTGAATGTTTTCTTTATGGTTTTCGCATTTGGAAGCATTTATATTTAAGTGCCTTTGAATTTGAATATTCAACCCACCTTCTTTTTTTTAGTTTTTAAATAATTATGCAATGGAAATCGTTTTCTTATCGTTTATTCTAATAAATAAATATCAAAAGTGAGTGCCAAAGTCACAAAACACACCCCCAACACCCACAGAATGTATCGAATAATTATTAATGAATAATTTATTAAATACTTATTATTAGGCCTACAAATTAATTCGGTACCTTTACTTTGATGTCTTGCAACTCTGGGTCAAACTTCAGTTTTTTCCCTCCTCAAGTTAGGTTTAAAGGGCGAACTTCAAGCTTTAAAACACAATATAATAGATGGCGGCCCTGCGGACTTGACCTAAAAAATCACTAGTGAATACAATGGTGTCCTACAAGGAACATTTGAGACACTGAATTATTTTTGCATTCCAATTGGAAAAAATGCAGCTGAGGCGACCGAAATCATTTAGTCAGCCTTAGGAGAATGTGCGGTGGCACATAAAACGTGTAAATAGTAATTCCAGAAATTTCACTATGTTGATTTTGGAATTGGAAAGCAAGAAGAATGTATTATCTCAAATGCTCCTTGTCGAACGTCATCGTGTTCAGCTATGATTTTTGAAGTTTAGTCTGCAGGGCCGCCACCCATTAGACAATCTAATAGGTGGCGGCCGAGCGGAATTAACCTCAAAATTCCTTTTGCATTCCAATTGAAAAAAATTCAACTGAGGTGACCGAAATGATTCAGTCAGCCTTTGCAGAAGGTGCGGTGGCACATAAAACGTGTAAAAAGTAGTTAAGAGGAATGCATTATTCCAAATGCTCCTTGTCGGACGCCATTGTAGTCACTAATGATTTTTAAGGTAAGGTCCGCAGGGCCGCCACCTATTAGATTGTGTTTTGAAGTTTAAGATTCGCCCTTTGAAAAAAACTACCTTAGGACGGAAAAAAAATTCAAGTTCGACCAAAAGTTACAAGACTCAAAGTAAATGTACCGAATTAATTTGTATACCTAAGAATTCTATTGTTACTCAACACATTTCGCGTGCATAAATCAAATACCCTGATGAGAAATCATTAATCCAATCAAAGTAGAATTTTGACATATGTATGCTTTAAAGCCAATTATTTTTCCACAAAAGTCCTAAATAAATTCTAAGTACATCCTTTGCTTAGAATTGGGGTAAATAATGACGGCGCGTTGCCTCGTTTCCATGTTCAGAAAATTCAACAGATTTTCAATTAACAAACAAAAAAAAACTACAGGGCCATTTTTCGAAAAAAGGGATCTGGTAACGCACATGTATCAGCCTTCAGATTATGTGGTAACAATATTGCATCAAACAATTCATCCTTGTAGCCGTATTGTATATCATTCTAAAAATCGACTCTTTTGAAGCACCTTAAGAGTTCTCTTGATCACTACAATTTCTGAATTTGTATTCTTCCAAAATTGAAAGTTTTCATAATTGATTTGCCTTAAGCTTTGTAGTTTTTAAATAAAAATATGTCGAGAGAGATGGGGGATAACTGAACAATTGAAGTTTCCCTTTCCGATAAGTCGATCAACATTAGACTTGCCAAACTCGATTGGCCCAGAAGAGACCTCGCATGTGGGCCACGAGAAAGTTTTGCGATACGACTTTTTAGTCGATTACTCTGTAGCTTCTTTGTACTCGTAATTGGTGAATCCCTTAATGTCTCGGGACATTCTTTTTTTATTACCTGCGTCCCAGAAGTCATTTCGCTCAAGGCATTTCTATTTCTGTACCCAGATTCTCTCTATTGAAAAAAATTGCCATTCGACATTAGAAAGGTGATTTCCTTTGATAGTGCATGATTGAATTTAAATCATTTAGGCCAGGTCGTTATGGAATTGAAATGGATGTTATCCGAAATATTCTCTTATCCAAATCTGAACTTTTTAAAACTACAGCCGTTTTTGTCAATTCGAATTTTAAATCTACGTCTATTTTACCAATTTAATTTAAAATTTGATCATTAACGTTCTTGATTTTAGTCGGAGATGTTTTGACCCACTTTTGTACTAATGATCTTTTAATCTCACTTTTAATATATTCCTAATTTGTCAATATTGTCTAGAAATGTGTATATTTATGCAAATGTAAATTGAAAGCCGTGTATGTATTATTTTCTTCCGAACCTCATTACTAATCCAAACATCTAATGTAGTCTCTCGCAAATAAATCTCTGGGATCTGCTGAAGATTATAATCAATCTTTCTGTGTTCTTGTCTGATGAGAATGCAGAAAAAAGTTTGCCTAAAAAATAAATAAATTTAATCTACTAAAGAAAAAAAAACTTCGGGATGTAAAATATGTTTAATTTGAGGCCTGGGAAACAACAAATTAGATATTTTTAAGGAATCTCCCATTTTTTGACTTCTCCCAGATCATTTATTCAGACATGTGCAATAACATTCATAATTATAATTATAATTATAATTAGAATTTATTTATCAAGTGGCAGAATTTAAAAAGAATATTTTGTATAAGAAAATTGGCATATTGTTCCGGAACCAAATTTTTGGAAAAAAGCTGGCCGTGTTGATATATTGATAACATATAAACATGTGGATATTCAATTTAGATGAACTATCCGAAAAATAAAAAGAAGTCATTATAGTTGAATTAATTAATACTCGTACTTCAGACAATCTTCTGATTTTTTTATACCTTCTTCTCCATATTTATCTGTAATTGGTTTCGAAAAAATACGATAATTTTCATACAAACTATTCTTTTTAAATTCTGCGAAATCAGGGTGGCTGTAGATCATGGAAAACCTGGAAATTAGAAAAAAAAGTCCGGGATTGTATTGGCCATGCACTTTAATTAACTGCCGAGGATAATAAATTAAAAACGTTTAAATTTTAATTTGGAATTGTGTTATTCCGTTTATAAAAGATTGTATGTTGAAAATGTTACAAGATTGAAGATTCTGGTCATTGCATATTAATGATCAGCAAAAATGAAAAATTTTGCAGGGAAAAATTAGGGAATTTTGAAAACGAAGTTTTGCAGACCCTCTGATATCATATTCTTGTCAATGATTTATTTTTCTTGTATTTCTATTTATTTTTATGCAGTTAACCTCCTTCTGATGATTATATTTTTAGTTGAAAATTTCATGATTTGGTTAAAACTTCAATAATTTGGTTGAAAATTTCACTATTTTGTTAAAAAATAAACTTCTCGTTGGAAATGTATATTTTGGTAGCGAAAATTCAACTAAAATCGTTCTTCTTTGTGAATCCAACTATTTATATCTCTTTCAGCAGAAATTTAATCCTTTTTTGATAAAAATGAAACTGCTTGGTTACAAAAAGACCTTCTTTAATTGAGAATTCAACTATTTTTTTGCAAATTCATCTTTCTTCGTTAAATTCATCTATTTTTCATTCCTAATAACAATCTGTTTCAGTTTAAATATATGTTGAAACTGCATCTTTTTTGTTCAAATTAAATTGCTTGGTTTAAATTCTTTGTTGAAAATTCACCTACTTTGTTGAAAATACTTTTTTTTGTTTGTTTGAAATTAATTATGTTAACTTTGAATTTAATTTTTCCATTTTCTTGGTTTGAAATGTTCTCTTTTGTGGGTTAAAAGTGCAACTGTTTGGTTGAAAATTCATACATTTGGGTTGAAAATTCAACAATCTTCAGGAATTTTTATTTCTTTTTTGACTGAAAAATCACCTATTCGTTTGAAAATTCATGTATATTATTATTTTTAAAATTCGTCTTTCTTCAGAGAAAAATATTCTTGTTGGTTAAAAATTCATCGTTTTGCTTTTAAAATTAATCTCTGTTATAGAAATTTTATTTTTTTCGGTTGAAATATCAACTATCTAATATTTTATTGTGAATTCGTCTTTGTAGGTTGAAATTTCAATTTTTCTGGTTGAAATTTAACAGTCTTCTAAAAAAATTCATCTCTTTGGTCTGGAAATTTAAATATTTGATTGAAAATCAAATTATTTTTAGTTGAAGTTAAATCTTCCTCATGAACAATTCGACCGTTAGGTTGACAATTCATCTTTATAGTTGAAAATTCAACTATTTGGTTAAAAGTTTAACTATCTGGTTGAAAATTAAAATATTTTGTTAAAATGTAATCTTTTTCATTCGAATATTCAACTGTATTGTTAAATATTTGTCTTTCTGGATTTTAAATTCATCTTTTGTGATAGAGAAGGTATATTTTTTGTTGAAAATTCAACTATTTTCTTGATAATTTAATTATTTTTATAAAAACTGGACTATTTTGTAAGTTAAAATTCATCTTTTATCGCAGAAAAGTCATATTTTTTGTTTGATATAAATAAATAAATTTTTAAATTTTAATTTGAACTAATTTTATTCCGTTTATGAAAGATTTGGTGTTAAAAATTTTACAAGATTAGAATGCTAGTCTTTGAATATTAATGGTCAAGGAAAATAAAAAATTGATTTGGGAAAAATCAGAGAAAAGTTTTTCGCCCACCCTGGAAATGTAGAAGGTAAACGAAATAAGGTTTTTCCTTATAAATTTTAAATAATAGAATTTTCCAGCCAAGTAATAAACTGTTATTATAAAAGAATTTTTATTATATAAAGTAGGACTGTAAATAAAATCAAACTATGTAATTTGTTACGTAAAACGTGGCTAATTAAAATTAATCAGGGGTTGCGTAAAAGTAAAATGTTGGTCGTTTCGTTTGACATTATCGAGATTGGCCCGGATAAACCGAAAATGAAAGAAAGTTAGCAGTATATGCACTTTATCGCAGGGCAATTTCAGTTTGTCTGCAATCCATCTTCAAGAGAAATTTCCTCTAATTGGAATGTGTGGGAAGTCGCCAAAGATCATTGCCTCTGGGTAAGATTTCGATAGCGATCGCTTGTTCGATTATCGACGATTGCCGATTGATCGATGGATAACTTGTACACGAAATCCATGAGTTTGATGACCTTATTCCAAGGAAATAAAATCAGAAATAAAAATAAACAATCTTCTTAATCTGATCACGTAACAGGAGGTAGAAATCGAAACTTTCAGAATAGTTCATTAGTTTGAATACAAAAAGGGGTTTTAAAAAATTTGATGCTTCAAGATGCTGATGCCCCAATTAAAAAAAAAAAAGAATAATTTTTTAATCCTTTTGGTAATAAATATTTATATTTCTTTTTACTTCTTCCCTTCACTTTTTTCAATAATTCAAGAGATGAATTTTCAACTAAAATGATGAATCTTCAACATTTCGCAAATGTTGAAAGCATTCTAGAGTATTCAAAATACTCTAGCGATGCCTAGGAAAGCATGAAAAAGTTAACAATCACTTATTGTTTAATAATATTTAATTTTAAAATTAGGTCAATCGATAATAATTGTGTTTTCATGGTTTCGCCGGTAAAAAGTATCTAGGTAACTTCGACTTTCAAACAACTTCCAGTGAGTGATTTGTTCAGCAATGTTGGATGAAGTTTTTTGAAAAATCTCATATCGAATCGTTACAAATTTACTGAGATATGCAGATTTTGAAAAAGTACTAGACGTCTGCCCGCGCTGTTAGCCAATGCGTCGCGAGGACTGCTCTGCAGGCAGCGTTCTCGAAGTTCAGTCTGCGCGGGCAGACGTCGAGTACTTTTTCCAAATCTGCATATCTCAGTAAATTTTTAACGAATAGATGAGATTTTCCAAAAAACTTCGTCCAACATTGTTGAACAAATCACTCACTGGAAGTTGTTTGAAAGTGGAAGTTACCCAAATACTTTTTACCGGCGAAACCAAGAAAACACAATTATCGATTGACCTCATTTTACAATTAAATATTATTAAACAATAAGCGATTGTTTACTTGTTTATGATTTCCTAGGCATCGCTAGAGTATTTTGAATACGTCCTACAAATATGAACTCATTTCAATAATATTTGGCCGAGTTAGAACGATTAAAGTTTTAAAGCCTAATTAAATGAGGGAGAAACTTTTTTCTCAATGTTTCGTTTTTTTTAAATTAAAAATAAGCGTTTAGCAGAAAAAAAATTCTAAGAGGAAAAGTTTCACTTCCTTATTATTTAGAATTCTACATTTTGAAAATATTGATTTTTCGATTTTGAACATTTTCTTTCTTTGAGACGATCGGAAAATACTTTTACGCGTTTTCGAGCGTCGGGCTGGTTATTGCATCCAGCGGGTGAAGCTGTGAAGCTGTGTCAAGTTAAAAAGACTGTTTAAACAATGATGCCTAATTATATAAAAATAATTGATTTTTCATATACTTTGTACGAAAATATATTAATCAGTGACCATAGAACGCTTTTGTGTTAAACGTTTCATAATAAAGCAAATTCCTTTCGAGATACAGGACTATTAATTAAAAGTGGTTTTTCTTTCGTAAATTAAAACCCTTCTATCTTTAAATTTGTTAACTTCAGAGAGATAGTGTCCATTATAAAAATTGTTCGTTTTAACTCATATTTTCGATTCTACCAAAAATGTTTTAAAATAAAACAATATTGCTCAGCACAGAAGTGAGATTAATTTTTGTCCATTATTTTACCTATCATGGATTTTTTTGCAAAAACCATTGATCTCATCGTATAAGCGTCAGGAGAACTTTTATTCCTCTCCTTTCCGTCTACAAAAATGCAAAAGAAAATTTGTTTAAATATTGAACGGTAATGTAATAATTAATTGATTATGAAAATTTAATTAATCGCTAATATCTCGAGAACGCCATAAATGCCAGAGGGGTATCACGCAGATTCGGAATCAGGAGATCAGTCTGTACAAGAATCATTAACATTATTGCATTTCAAACGCGAATCCGATAGAAGTGGGAACACTATCGGGTTACTAAAAAAGTAACTATTTAAAGTAACTGTTCGAAGAAACTAGTTACTTCCCATCACTGATTTCAGACTAAACTTTTTATAGTGAAAGATTTGCTGCGACAGTGAGTTTTTACCACTTTACCAGCTTTATTTTGCCAGATGAGGTAATAATGTTTTGAAACTGGGGATTTTATAGCTTTTTTTCTTCTCAAGATGAATCTTAAATAGGAGCATGAAGAATCGCGTGAAATTCGACCCGAATTACGTGCTATCCGCAAATCGGGAATGTCAGAACCGGTCGTATACGACACCTGCAATGCATGGTAATCTTCTTTAGCTCGTTCCAGAAAATGGAGAAACGTCAGGACTTCTCTCTCGCTTTCTTTCCTCGATCCAGTCGCAGAATTTATTGGCTTCGCGATTCCGGAAAAAAGTTGCAGATCGAGAAATGAAACACCAGATCTTATTCGAAACAGCTATTTTCTACTTCCGTATCGTGGATTATTATCTTAAATTCATTTTTTAGTCCTGAGCACATAATAGAAAATAGTTATGTTCATGTGAAGGATATAAGAGTGAAAAAATTCCAGAAATTCCGAGCAAAATTTCCGCAAACCAAGAGAGGAAAGTCTAGATTCCTTTTACCGATATTTACCGACATCGAGAGCCTTTCAGGGTTTGGGTCCTGGCTAAAAAGGTTCGTGTCCAAGTTCAAAACACACAATAACAACGAAGGGATAAATTTTGTTGCCATGTGGTCAGCACATCGTACCCTGCATCTCAGGGAAACGTTACCTTTAAAGATGAACAAATGAATAATGAACAATAACAATAATAATAACAATAATGAATAACAATGAACAAATTTGCTTCTTGCAGTCTAGAATTTACATTACCGCGAGTAATTTTTCTTGCAGGTACATCGTACCCTAAAATGAGTGTTTAATTCACGCTTTGTTTTTTTTGTAACATTCAAGACATTTTAAAAGGTTCGCAGTTAGATTATGTTGGAATGGAAGGTGTTTTTTGACCTTTTGGTACCGGATTACCGGAAGGTTATCGACTTCAGGCCGCGCCCGAGTGAATAAAGAGTGAAGATGAAGCGTGAAGAATGAAGATAAGCCTTACCGACCTCGACGGCGACAGGTATCTCTCCTCGAGAGAAAGGTGCATCCTCAGTCCTCACTTGAGGATTGAAAGAAATACCACGACGAGGTTGACCTCTATTCACTTCGTGAAACTGCTGATCGACGTTTATTGCAACTTCGAGGCTCATTGCCTCGATTTCCTCCTGAAATTCGTGGTTTCCTCCTTCCTATCTTCCGATACAGATAATTAAGATCGAACCCGGAAAAAAGCTGTCTATCGATACCAGCAGATTAAGTCACTTATTTAAAAAACATAAATAACAAGAGGATCCTACAAGGGGATAGCCCCCTTTGCTCAAATCCACAAAAAAATAAATGCGTCAGGGTATTTCAAAAATTAAAGTTTGCGGCCACCCTGATCTAAAAAAGATAAAACAATGCACGGAGAAAAATATTTCGAGAAACTTTACCAAACTCAGTTGGGTAAAGTTGGGACATATGGACACTTTGATAAAGTTTCATATCTAGTTTGGTAAGACGAAATTCGGTAATACTTCATTAACAAACATGAAAGTGCGACAAACTGACACGAATATCTTCTGAACTGTACTTTAATTAATACTGTACTTGGTAGTTGACATTTTAATGCACATAATTGTAAAATATATCAAACTTCAGATAAAGATTACTGAACAATTGGGTAAAACGCGGTCGAGGGCTTGGTACAAAATATAAGTGGGTTTACAGAAAAGGCATGAAGGAGTCACTGACGCTCGAGAAACTTTAACTGGCAGTTTGGTAAACCGTAACCTTCTGTGAATCAAAAAAACAAACTTATACACAGTCAACAGCATACACTCACATACACATGAGTCAGTTACAGCCAATCAGAATACAATTTCATTACAAATACACTGACGACACGTAAACCTTTTCAAACACATATAACATACATATAAATAACCCTAATATAATACTACACATATATAAGACGCTTTCGACGTAACTACGCTGACGCACGCTTCACATTGAGAGGAGAAATTTGGAACTTCCTTATATACTAACTAGAGGAATTGATTCAGCGCTTGTGAGAAACGACCAGTGCCGTGACTAAAGTTTTCATAAAAAGATTTATATTATAAGATCTATATTTTTTGGAATATGTATTTTGTAATTGCCACTTTAATTCTGAGTAATTTTCCACCTTTTCTTTGGATATTAACTTGATTCTAATATTATCTGAGTAAGGTATTAAAATGATATCAAAGCACAATTCAATAAAGTTTCCAAATTTTGGACGACTTCGTTTAGAAATAATAAATAAAAAAGTATGCAAAATGTCTTGCTACGCACCTATTTGAAGCTACAAATTTAAAATGAAAAATTGTCAAATCATATTTAAACCATTTTTTAAATATGTGAAATTTACAGATGTTACTTATATTAACTTGGAAAAGATAAAAATTAAAAGTAGAGTTAAATATTCTTCCGTTAAGGATGTTCAAAATCTCTTTAAAGTCTGTCCCACAGGTTTTTTTGCGTAAAATTCATATACATCACAAATACGTTCCTTGATATTTTATTTTTATATTTTCATACCCTCTCGGGTAATCCTTCATTTTTAAAAAATATTTGAGGCCGTTTGAAAATTTTGTTGTTTTCGAAAATCATATTATCTAAAATTGTCAACTTCACGGCAATCACTCATAAAATATGTAAATATAAAAAATTAAAGATCTTTACACAAAATGTGATTTACTTAACTTTTTCTCTCTTACACCACTTTTAAAATTTATGCTCTTCAATTCTTCATTTCTGTTATTTGACTTTTCATTACTTGAAGTTGTTTTGTATCTTTTTAAAAATCAGTTCTTTTAACTTTGGTCTTTGTAACTATTTAATACAATAAAAGGATGTAATCAAATACAAAGATTTAAATTTTCGTATGATTGATCACAGTTTATCGAGATAAAATCACACTATCGTTCGAATTTGGATATATCCTTTCACCACAATGTCAGGTAGAATTTTAGAGAATTTTTAAGCCAATAAAACGTGTTTTCAAAAAAATTGCACTTACATGGTTATGACATGTAGTTATTTGCACAACTATTTCTGTTTTTGCATCTGCTTTAGGCGAAATACGTCATTTGCATTTCATTTTAATTTACAAAAGCTCACTCCATTTCCCGAAAGTTTCTTTACAATTATATTCGTCTCGTTTTCGTAGAAATTATTTTATTTAAAAATAATACGTACAACTCTTTTATTTAGTCATGTTTTAAATAAAACAATTTTCTATATGATATTTAATAAAAACGTGATGAATACAATTGTAAAGGACCTTTCAAGGAGTAGAATGAGCTTTTAAAAATTTTAATCGAATGAAAATCATATGAATTTTACCCAAAGCGATTTGTGCTTTTTGAATATTCATTACTTTTAAGCAATTAAATTAAAACTTTCAAATTGGCTAATAAATTATTGAAAATATTACACATGTTTCATATTAGTACTTTTCGCTGGGTAAAAAAAAAAAATATTATAAAATCAAAACATTTCAAAGACTTGAAATTTATTTGAAATTTTAGGTTGTGTAATTTTTTTAAACTGGAAATTAGCATTTTTAAACAAGAATCATCAAGATTTCTGATTTTTAACAATTGTAGGTTAGGTTAACGATTTATACCAAAAACTGGTATTGTGAAAAAATCACTATAGTTCAAATAGGATAGCAAATTTTTGAATAGTTTCAAATAATATTAACGTTCTTCACAAAAAATCGAACATCTTGCAAAAAAGTCATTGGATTTTGGAACAGATTTACAATTCTTAATAATTTTCTGTTATTTTATGTTTGTGTCTTTCATTGAGAATTATTAGTATTTTTAATAAAAAATTATTAGATTTCAAAGAACATGTACCATTTTTCAACAACTATAGCTTATGTTGACCTGTTTTATCTAAAATCGTTATTTTTGACAAATCATTAAATTTAAAACCAATGACTTTGTTTAAAATAAATTATATTTATAAAATTTCCAAGAAGATTTAGAACTTTCCAACCATTTCAGGTTATGTTGCTGTTTAAGACCAAGAATTTTGAGTGAAAAAACGGTATTTTTAATGAAAAATCATTTGATTTCAAAGAAGATTAAAACTTTTGTTTCATTATAGGTTTTAGGCTAGTGATTTTCACCGGCAATTTTGATATAGGCTTCAAAGAAGATTTACAATTTTGGAACGATTTAAGGTTATGTTAACCCTTTTTACCAGAAATCGGTTATTTAAAATTAAATTCATTTTACTTAAAAATTAAACTTAGGATTATGAACAACTTTAGGTTATATTAGTTTTTTTTTCGTCGGAAATTAGCATATATTGTATAAAAATATTATATATATATTAATTGTGACTTTCTTTGAGAATGTACACAATGGTGATCCTTATCAGTATATTTGATAATATCTGCAAAAATTACATAATTTCTTGTAGGTACGCAATGCACAATTGAAAGAGTTACTCTTTGGTTAATACCGCAGTTGACAAATTATATAAAATGTTATTATGATTAATCAAATTATATACAAATTTCTGTAAAAATGAAATTTTTTCCAATTACACTGAGTAAAAATACAAAATTATTTAAAACATTGTTGTTGAATAATTATTCATATATTCTTTAAAGATTTTTACGATGTAGATTTGGCAAAAACTTTTATTACACTGTATGGTAAAAAAATATTTTAAAAAATATGAAAAAAAATTTTAGCAAAAGAATTCTCAAAAAAATTATATAGCGACGTAAATTTAATGAAAAGTTTTTATTCGATTTTTCGTATGAGAAATTTCAGTTTAAGAAATTGTTTTTAAAAATTTGTTATTTCTTATTTTTGAAACTGAATTTTCTGTTATCAATACAAAACTTTGCAAAATTATACTATAGTAAGAGTTGTGGTAAAAAGATTTTTTTCCAAACCTCATTTATTGACACAATAATTTAAAAACAAAATTCAATGAAATCTAAGTTCATATTTAGATCAAATTTTAACAGAGTATTGATTTCTTTAACCTTCTAGTATTTATATTTAAAAAAAATTGTATCATGCAATAGGAAAAATATATACTTTCTTTTTTTTTCGTGATACCGCGAATTTCAATTTTGATTTTCTCGGAACAGGATTATTTTTTTGGATCGAAGCTTTCTTATTCTCATTGAAATATAATTTTTTCATCCCACTAAATGAAAAAAAAACTACAAATTTTGTAAGGAAAACACTAACATGGCAAAAAGCACTGAAATAGCATCACTAAGGCTTACGCCAGAGGCGTCAATTTCGATCCATGGTAACCAACTTTGTAATAACCTTCCTAAATCAACTCCAACTTTATTTTGCAATTGTAGAACTATTATGCATTATCCAATACTAAATGCCAACGAGAACTATGAATAGGTTGAAAATTGAACAACTTATTCATAATTTAAAAAATGGTAAATATCTTCGAGGTGCTTAATACTTTTATACGATCCTGCAAGATTTGGGAAGTGGTGGGAGATGCTGGGCGACTGCGACTCGAATGTCGGTTTACCAAACTGTCGAATAAAGTCTAACGTAGCAAAAATTAAAATCTATTCCACAGCGGATAAACTTTCATGCAATGTGGTGGAAACAGTCACATATCAAAAATCAATGTTTCTCTAGAATTGATTTTAAACTTTACCAAACTTTCGAGTATATAATACATTTTTTACTTAGAAACATTCACCGAAATTTGTCATTCTATAACCGATTTTAAGGGAAGCATTAACATTGCATAATTTAAAGTTTGCTTGACTTTACATTTGCAAACTTTACTCAACTAATATGAAATTTTATCCAATTTTTCCTCAATGTATGACAGAATAGTTCTCAATAATTACACGACGTGCATTAATGTTTACTTTTGAAAATATTTACTGTACATTTGGAAACTTTAATCTGCGCTATTAAAGTTTACCGAACTGCCATGTATTATTTAACCTTTTGCACGTCACAAATTATTACAATAATGTCAAACATTCTCCTTTTAGTCCATATATCCCAATTTTACTCAAAAGTTTGGTAAAGTTTCCTAACCAAATTTTCTCCGTGTGCTTATTGGATTGTAGCATATTTTATTATTATTCTAATGGAAATTCTTTCTTTTTGTTTCAGGTGAGTCGAATTTATATAAACTTCTTATCGCAAGGTTTCTGTGAGTATACAAATTATTTTCGGACCGTTCTGTTTGTTCCTCAGTCGAGTAATTTTTATCAGGATCGAGGTAGCGTAGAATTTTTATTATAAAAATTGTCCTAAAAGAGGCATGAAAAAAAAAGTTTTTGTTTCAATGTTGTCTGGAGGTTTCGCAAGCCCCATGAAGTTTAACACGTATTTCCCACAAGAAAAAAAGACGTTTTTATAAATTTTATTAAGAATCGTCAATATTGAGCGAATCGAGTTAAAACTCAACATTTCTCGTCACAATTAGCTACCGAATACAAATGAATAATTACTTTTTAAATATCCGTTCCATAAATCTGTTTTATGGAGCCTTGAAAAATCACCATAAGTGAAAAATTGAATTTTTCGAGTTTTTGGCACTAATTATTATTATTTTTGCTCTTTTAAAAAAAAAATTGTTGCTAATGCATAAAATACTACTTTCTAATGATAATGAGATGTTTGCATAAATTATTTAAACAATTTATTGTTCTTAGAAATTTTCTCGTAGAATAGAGTTAGAAAGTCGCGGTTTTGCGAATGTTTCAACTTATTTTCAACTTTTTAGTTAGAGCAAGGCAAAAATCCATTAAACTTAACAAAAATAATTGTTTAAACAATATATTATTATTTATAATAAGATTCTCTGTGAATAATGTTAGAAATTTTCGTTTTTTCCTAAATATTCAAATTTTTTACCACTTTTCACTTAGAGCGAGGTAAAAACTAATGCAGTTTAACAAACATAATTTTTAAAACAAATTATCATTGTTTTCCATTTTTTTGTAAACTTTTGAATTAAATTGAAATAATGATTAATTCAAGTTAACAAAAATAGTTTTTTTAAACAATATATTATTATTTTTAATAATATTATCTTTGAATAATGTTAGAAATTTGTATTTCTTTCCGAAATATCAAACTTTTTCTCCATTTTTCACTTAGAGCGAGGTAAAAACTAAGGAAATTTAACAAACGTAATTGTTTAAATAAATTATTATTGTGTATTGCTATCTTCAACTAAAGTAAAGCTAGATAGTTGCGGTTTTTTTCTGAAATTTTATACTTACGTGTTAACTTTTCACTTAGTGAGGTAAAAATTGAAGAAATTCAACAAATATAATTGTTTAAACAAATTTTTATTGTTAAAATATATTCTCTTAGATAATTGCTAGAAAGTTGCGGTTTTCCTGACATTTTTAGCTTTGCATTGGCTTTTTAGTCATTAAAAAATAATAAATAAACAATAGAGAGAATAATTTGTTGAACAATCTCGTTTTTGTGAATATATTTTTCTTAAATGAAACAGATTTTTGAAGTATTCTTCAAATTTTCCAATTTTATCATATCAAATATAAATTTTCCTTGAAGTACTCACTGAGAGCCTTTTTGTTTATATTAACATTAATATTTATAATTTCTTGCTAACTAAAAATTCAAAGAAAAGCTGAATATTTCATGAAAGCCTGCGAATGTTTAAAATAATAATGTATAAAATAATTGTTCCAACAATTATTTTTGGTATGTTTCTTTAATTATTTTCACAATCCCAGTGTGGTAATAATTACTTTTTTTGTTCACAAGTGTGCTTTTTGGTTTGGAAATTCATTTCTTCCGGAATTTACAAAAAATCTTTTTTGGTCAAAAATACAACTGTTTGGATGAAAAATGTGACTGGAAAATCTTTTTCGGTTTTAATTTCAACTCTTGTGTTGAAAATTCATCTTCTTGGTCTGAAATTCAACTATTTTCTTAAAAAGTCATGTATTTTCTTGAAAGTGCAATATTGTTACTTGTAATATTAGGGATTTAAAGCGTTTCAAATTGAATCAAACAAAAGATGTTTGTCCGAAATTGGAAACATTTTAGGCCCAGGTTCTTAAAATTGTTATCTGAATTTCGGAACATGCAATTCAATATGAAAAATTATTTTTTGTGACTAATGAAAATAGAATTTTGATGAATTATCATCTTAGTTATTTTGATTTTTAAATAATAAAATTAAGTAAGTGAAAAAGTACATTTTTAGGTAGCTTGAAGTTACTTTATCCAGTAATTGTAACTAGTTACTAAAAAAAAAAACGTAGCCAACATTGCTTGTGACCCTAGCATCTTGAATTTGAAGTCCCCTGATTTTCACTTGCTTTCTATGTAAACTAATAAGAATTGAACAATTAAAAGTCAAGTGACTTCTAAAATACAAGATAGAAACTCATGATTCTAGGGTCATGCTATCTTGTTATTTTTATATTTCAATTTTTTTTTCTTTAAACATATGAAACGAGTACGTTTTCTCCTTTGCAATAATGCGTCTAATAAACGAGCCGCCCCCGTTTGCCTCACAGTCAGTGTCATAAATCCGCGTCTTTTCTTATCTCACGTTTCTCTTTGTTATGTTTTTTTAATGTTGGACGATAAATTAATTTCATTCTCTCTTCTCCCTTTTCACTTTTCTCTATTCCGCGAACTCTCGCATGCCGTGCTGCATTTTCAAGCCCTTTAAAAAACTACAGAAATGTTGGATTAAAGCTGATATCGCAGTTGAAAAATTCGCTCAGATTATTTTTTATTATATATTTCAAAATTTGTGAATGCTTCTGTAGTTTTGCATCTATGAAAAAATTGATTAGACCTTCTGTTCGTTATTTTATTTTTATATTTGAAGGGCGACAGTGTAGAACTAGATAATCAACAATCTTGATTTGAATCATTCAATTTTGACTGATTCAAATAATGCGGATTCGGCGACTGACGATTTAGTCAAAAGTGACTTATTATTAGTTAATTTTACTCACTGATTGAATCAGTCATTTTCAGTGATCCAGTCTCTTCAAATTTGCAACTAAGATAGGTCAATTTTCAACCAAAAATGGCTTAGTTAAATTTTTAATCAACAAAATTATTTTTCAACAAAAAAAAACTTTTCAACAAAATATCAAACTTCAAACAAATATGTAGTTCAATTTTTAACTAAAAAAGTATAATTTACAATCAAAAGCATTAATTTTCTACTAAAAAAAAACTTTAACAAAATATAAGAATTTTCAACGAAAAAGTTCAATTTTCAACTAAAAAAATTAATTTTTAACAAACAAAAAAAATATTGGAACAAAATAGTTAAATGTTCAACTAAAAAAAATTGTGAACCAAAGAGATGAATTTTTAACTGAAATAATGAATTTGGAACCAACAAAATTTTCATACAAAGAAAAGAAGAATTTTGCATCAATGAGGTTCATTTTCTGCTAAAAAAGACGCATTTTTAAGCGAGATTTATTTTCCTTCAGTAAAGATAAATTTTTAACATATTACATGATACTTCAACCAAATAGTTAAATTTTTAACTGAAGAAATAATTTTTCAATTAAAAAGCTAATACCTAAACTGTCAATTGAAAAAATAATTTGGAAAAATCGAATTTTCAACAAAATTGTTCAATTTTCAACCAAAGAGTTGAATTTTCATCTAAAATGACGAATCTTCAAAAAAAAAGAAGGAATTTTAAACAATGTTGTTCCAGTTTCAACCAAGTAGTAAAATATTCAATAAAAAAACTTAAATTCTCAACATAAAAATGTAATTAGATTTTTTAAAGATTTTTTTTTCTACCAGTGAAGACAAATTTTCAACAAAATACATGACATTTCAATCAAGTGCTTGAATTTCCAACTAAAAAAGTCAATTTTCAATAACAACAAAAATTTAGTTTTAAAAGAAAAACATTTGATATTTAAACCAAAAAAGATTTTAATTTAAAGTAAAAGAACAGTGGAATTCAACCAAATAGTTGACTTTGTAACTAAAAAAGATAAATTTTCAAACAAAAATGGAGTTTGTACAAACAAGCTGCATTTGATTGTTTAAAAATTTTTTATTCAATAAACCGATTTCCGGTAAAATGTGTTATATAGGTCTGTATTGCCACCCTTCAGTTATGTTTAAAAATCAGTCAGAAGTTATTTTTCAAATCAGTAATTTTAAATGTATAAAATTCCTGAAAGTAAAACAAGAATCCAACGATCAAATATGGACAACCACCACAAAATGCAGTATTGGACGTTAAATAGGATTTTGAATTTGATTCTAATCTCATTTAAAATTCGTAATTTTCAATTTTAAATGATAAAAAACTGTTAAATTTTCAAGTAAAATAGGTCAATTTAAACAAAAAACAGTTCAATTTTCAATTAACAAAATAAATTTTCTATAAAAAGACCGAGTTTTCAACAAAATAATTCAATTCTTAATTAAAGAGATGAATTTTCAACCAAAAAAAGGAATTTTCAACAACAAAAAAACGGATTTTCAATAAAATAGTTAAATTTTCAACCAAGCAGATGAATTTTCAACTAAAATGATGATTAAATAACCAAAAAAATGAAGTTTTAACAAAAGAGATTGATCATAAAACAAGTAGTTGAACTTTCAACAACAAAAATAATTTTCGGCCAAGAAGATTAATTTTCGACCAAAAAACATGATTTTTCATAAAAATACGTGAATTTTCAATAAAAAATACTAGTTTTCAAAGAACAGTTAAATTTTTAATTACCAAAATTAATTTTCAACCAAAAAAAAAACGTACTTTTCACAAAATAGTTGAATATTCAAGGAAAGAGATTAATTGTTAACTAAGAAGACTTATTTTGTACCAATAAAGTCGAGTTTCAACCAAATAGTTGTATTTTGAACTAAAAAATGTAAATTTTAACCAAAAATGAAATAGTTCAATTTTTAATTAGCAAAATTAATTTTCGATAAAAAAACGAATTACGAGCAAAATATTTAAACTTTGACAAAAAAGATTATTTTCAACTTTTTAGAGATTTTCAATCTTTTCAGAGAAGATTTTCAATCTTCAACAAAACAAAAAAATTAATTTTTGACAAAGTAGTTCAACTTTCAAACCAGTAGTTGATTTTTCAATCAGAGAAGAAAAATTGTGAAGAAAAAATGTAAAAGTTGATACTTGAAAGAAAAAAAATGTATTTTAAATCCGAAACAGTTGTATTCAACCAAAAAGATGAATTTGGACTAAAAGAGTTCAATTTTCAACCAAAAATGAAATATTTTAATTTTAAATTAACAAAATTAATTTTCAACAACAAAAAACGAATTACGAACAAAATATTTAAATATTGATAGAAAAAGATGATTTTTCAACTAAAGTAATGAATATTCAACAAGCAAAAATGAATCTTTGACAAAGTAGTTCAACTTTCAAACCAGTAGTTGATTTTTCAATCAGAGAAGATAAATTGTCAACAAAAAATGTAAAAGTTGATATTTCTACCAAAAAAGATTTTTATTTTAAATCCAAAACAGATGTATTCAACCAACAAGATGAATTTGGACTAAAAGAGATCAATTTTTAACCCAAAATGAAATGTTTCAATTTTAAATTAACAAAATTAATTGTCAACAACAAAAAAGGAATTACGAACAAAATATTTAAACTTCGATAAAAAAGAGGATTTTTCAACTGAAATTATGAATATAAAAAATGAATTTCTGACAAAGTAGTTCAATTTTCAAACCAGTAGTGGAATTTTCAATTAGAGAAGATAAATTGTCAACAGAAAATGTAAAAATTGATATTTTAACCAAAAAAGATTTTATTTTCAATTCAAAAACAGTTGTATTCAACCAAAAAGAAGAATGTTAAACTACGAAGATTAATTTTCTACCACTAAATCAGTAATGTCTGCTGACCGAATCAGTAGGCTTGAATGATCTAAACTGTGACTTTAACTGATTGAATCAGTAATTTTGAAGCATGAAATCAATAACTTTTAATGTTTCAATCAGGGATTTATGGTGAATTTTAATTATATGTTAAAATGAAAAGGAAAATTAGAAATTTTTTGTGCGAGTTCATGTGACTATTTGATTCATTTGACTAAGTAATTGACTAACTCAAACTGTGATTGATTGAAATTTAGACTGTAGTAATTCTTGACAGCATGAGAAAGTAAAAAAAAATATTGAAAAGTGGCTTTGAATTACCCCATTTGACGATACTCTAATGAATAAATAGAAATAGATGAAGAAAGATTTCAGTCTAGTACCGGAAGTATCGAAGTATCGTATATGAGTTACGAAACAACGATTTTCGTTCGACATGAGCGATTTCCTGTCGAGGAAATCCCTTGGAACTTTTTCAATATCCGCCGGGAAAATGGCACATTCTTATCCAAGTTACGCGACGCAGTGTAGGAAAAATGCATTTTCCATCAGGAAGTTCGATCTGAAGGAAGAGGGCCTTTGGCGCGTTTCCGTTTCCCAATGGAGGAGGTAACTTGAGGTAACTTGAGGTAAGTTACAACCGCCCGTGAGAAACGATCGTAAAGGTGTCTCTGAGTTTTCCTTCTATTCAGAGATTCCATTCGCAGGGTGTCTATAATGCCATAACCGACGAATATCATACATAATTCATTGCACGCAGGAGCATATAAGTAATAGCAAAATAAACATAAGTAGAGGAGATAAAAGCCAAATGGAATTAGATCTGATGGATACGCGGCCGACTTTGAAAAAGATCATTTCCTGGTTATACGAATAATTCCAACGCGAATCAGTTGCAGGAAAATTTTTCAAATTGGAAATTCTACTTTCTTAACTACTTCCAAAGGCATATGCAAGCTTTGATATTCATCTTCTACAAATTTTATTCACAAATTATTTAGGGGCCGTACGCAAATTACGTAACGAATTAAAGACCCTCTCCACCCCCTGTAAAGAACCGTAACAAAATATTTCTACTTGCTGTACGTAATTTATGATTTCCAGAAATAATATGATATGGGACTTGAAACTAGTGGAAATTGGTTGTATTTAAGATAATACATATTTTGCAGGATGAAAACTTCATTTTCAAAATTCGATGATTTTTCCCCGAACAATTTGTTTTTCTTCACCATTAACATTCAAATACCTTCAACATTCACATACAAATTGAAAATGTTCAAATTTATTTATTTTGAACAAAAAAGTGACCTTTCTACGATAAAAGATGAATTTTTAAGAAAATACTTACGTTTTCCACAAAATGATTAATATTTCTACAAAACAATAAAATTTTCAACGAAATAGTTGAATTTTTAACCTTAAAAGATAAATTCGCAGCAAAAAAGTCTAATAGTTGATTTTTCAACAAAGAAGGATGAAATTTCATTTAAAAAAATGAATTTTAAAATCAAACAGACGAATTTTCAATAAATAAAGATTTTTCAGCAATGAAAGAAAAAAATTTGCACGTAAATTGTTGAACCTTAAAGTCAAAAGACGAATTTTCTGTACAAAAATTAAATTTTCAAGCAGAAAAATAGGGATTTTCAACAAAAAATTAATTTTCAACAAAATAGTTAGATTTTCAACCAAAGAGATAAACCTTCATTCAAAAAAATTTCAACAGAATATTTCAACTTTGACCCACGCAGTTAAATTTTCAATGAAAGAAGATCAGTTTTCAAATAAATAATAAAACTTTAACCAAAGACATGAATTTTCAACTAAAAATATGAATCTTCACCAAAAAATGATTTCTTAACAAAGTGGTTGGAACAAAATTTTCAAACATAATAGTTTAAATGAGAAGTAAATTTTCTACGAAGATTCTGGAATTTTCAACCCAAAAAGGCGAATTTTTAATAATAGAAACAGTTGAATTCCCATACAAAATGGATGAATTTTTTAAAAAATTATTTAATTTTCAACCAAACTGTCGCATTTTCATCCAAGAAAGATTAGTTTTCTATTGAAGTAGATGATTTTTTAAATCAGAAAGACAAACATTAAAAATATAGTTGAATTTTCATCCAAAAAATATTTAAATTGATTTTCCAACACAAAATGTGAATTTTTCTCAAAAGGTAAATTTTCTACGAAATAGTGGAATTTTCAACAAAAAAGTAGATTTTTGGACCAAAAAGGATGACTTTTTAACAAATTGATTGAATTTTAAACCAAACAGTTGCATTATTATCCAAGAATATGAGTTTTCTACTCAAACAGATGAATTTTTAAATAAAAAAGGTAAATTTTCAACAACAACAAAAATAGTCGAATTTTAGTCCAAAACAAATTTCAGGTGATTTTTCAACAAAACAGTTGAAATTTCGTCCAAAAAGGTTGAATTTTCAACAAAATTATTCAATTTTCAACCCAGCAGTTGCATTCTTATCCAAGAAAAATGAAACTTCTACTGAAGCAGATTTTTTAAAGCAAAAAGACGAACTTCCACAAAAATAGTTTGATTTTCATCTAAAAAACTTTACAATTGATTTTTCAACACCAAAATATGAAATTTGTTCAAAAGGAATAAAACAATTCCAAATAAAAATGGTAAATTTTTTAATTTATTCTGCTTGACAGTTATTCGAAAATATAGAAATTCCCTGACTTTTACAAGATTTTTTTTTCTAAATCCCTGACTTTTCCCTGACTTAAAAAAAAATGTTGTTAGCTAGGTTCCTTTTTTCACTCACCAGTTTTTTTTGGCACGTAAAATTAAATTCATATTAAATTTCTGTACAATTTCTGTGAGTTACTTGTTTCATTTTTGAATTTCCGAAAATTACGTTCATGAATGAAGGACCCCCCCCCCC
>CAKNXH010062255.1:46031-88363 GCA_932178445.1 Andricus quercusramuli
CCTTATTATTATATTAGCAAAAATAGCGCGCTAAAAATAGTACGCTTATTACACGTTTCTTATTTTGTTTGCCTAATTATCAAATCAAAATATACACTACCATCGGAAATTATCCATCGTTGAAAAAAGGTGAGGAATTTTGTTTCAAATCGTTAGAAAGCGTATGAAATTCTGCGTTGAATGACCCCTGATAGAGATATGTATAATCTTTTGAAAAGAATATACCACGTGAGAAGTTTTTAAAAATTACAGAATTTTTTGAATTCTGTACCTCGACTGCGTCAAGTTTTTCTCGTACTTTAACTTCGATTCGCGTTATTAGAAATATAAATGTGGGCCTGGTAGGGCACTGACCAGTTTTCCCGACTTCTGGTGGGGCCCTGGTCGGGTAAACTATAAAGCCGTACATGGCGTGTAACGCTTTTGCATATTGCCCTATTCAGGGCAAACTTGTCAGGGCTTGACAGTTTTTCTATTAAATGCCCCACTTTTAAAATTATAATAAGAGTAAACAAAAACTAATTGTATAAAACAATTTATTTTATTTACTATTATGCTTTAATAAAATTTTAATTCAATTTATGTTCAAAATTTAATTTTAATCGGCTCTCAGTCATGTGCAACTTTCATTTAAATATAAGATTTTATCACATCATGAATTAGAAGCAAAGAACAAAATTAATAAGATAATGTGGGATTTTATATCTTAATCAGATTTATAAATCATCAAAATTACAGAAATGTTTAATTACAAATTTTCAAAATTCTTCAATTTTAAAGATTCACAAGCACGATGGTTCCTAAATATGTAAAGAAATTTTCAAGATTTATATTTTAAAGGTATGTATTTTTTTCATTTATAAACAACATTTTCTAACTAACATTTTTTAAACTAACATTTTCTTTTGGAATATTTCAATTCGGAAGATTTACAATTGAAACTTCTTCGATTTTCATGATTTGCAATTCAAAATTCTTAAATTATGAAGATTTACAATTGAAAACTCTTTAATTTGAAACTTGTATAAATCAAAATTCTTCAATTTGGATGATTTTGGAAATGATGTCAACTTTTCAATTCTGGATCTTCCAAATTGAAAAAATTTCTAATGTAAAGCATTAGAATTACAGAATTTTTAATTATGAAACATAACACTGCATAATTTTTAATTGTACATTGTCAAAATTGAAATCTTTACAATTTTAACGATTTAAAATTCAAGGTTCTACAATTTAGAAAAGTTACAATTCAAAACTGTTCAATTTTTAAGATGTGGGCCAGTATACGTAAGAAATATCAGGATCTGCAAGTTGTCGTTAGATTTTAATGAAACTTTGGGAAATTATAGTGTTATATATGAGACATCTTGTGATCAAAGGATTTTCGAAAATTTTAAAAATTCCGAGCGTTACGCCATGCTGAATTTACCGATCACATTTTTTGGAAGTATCGAATAAAACTTAAATTTTGACAATTTTGTAGATTTACAATTGAATATTCTTGAATTTTGAAAATATATAATTGCAGATTATTCGATTTCAATGATTTATTACTTTAAATGTATGTAATTTTGAACGTTTATTTCGAATAGTTGAATTTTTAAGATTTACAATGGAAAATTCTTCAGTTTTAACGTTTTGCAATCAAACATTTTTTTATTTTTAATATTTTTAATTGAAGAATCTTCAATATGATTTTAATGTGCATGACAAAAAATTATTCAATTTTGAATGCTTTTCTTTGAATAGTGGATTTTTGAAGATTTATAGTTGAAATTTATTCCATTTTTTAGATTTGGAATTGTAAATTCTTCAATTGTAAATAGTTTAATAGCTAAAAATCCATTATTTTAGTTGAAAATTTATATTTATGGGCCGAAAATTCAACTGTTTAATAGAACAGTTTATTAAACTGTTTTAATGTTTTTAGGAATGTAGTCTTTTTGGCTCGAAAATTCAATAATTTAGTAGAAAAATTAAAACTATTCGGTTAAAAATACATTTTTCCGTTCAAATGTATAATTTGTTTGAAAATTAACTTTTTTTAATAAATCATATTTTTGGATAGGAAATTCAATTGTTTTGTAAATAAACCCTCCTCCTGGCTTTAAAATTCAACAACTTAGTTGAAAATTGAGGTTTTTTTAAAGTTCGTCTTTTTGGTTAGAAAATTAATATTGTTTTTTGAAAATTCTTCTTTTTTGTTCAGGACTCAATTATTTTTAACCAAATAATTGAGTCCTAGTTGAATTTAACTGGTTGAAAATTCATTTTGTTTTTATCGAAAATCATTTTTTTTAACAACAAATTTGACGATACTATTCTTAGTTCAAAAAACATATCTTTTTAGTTTCAGATTCATCTATTACGTGGAGGATTTCATTTAAATTTGAAAATTCGTTTTTTCGTCTACAAATTTGACTCTTTTCATTTTTGGTTAGAAAATTAATCTTGTTTTTTGAAAATGCATCTTTTTGGTTCAGAATTCAACTATTTGGTTAAAAATTCGTATTTTTTGTATAATTCAAGTGGTTGAAAATGAGTTTTTTTGTTTGTTAAAAATTAATTTCTTAAACTGAAAATTGATCGATTCCATTTTTTGTTGAAAAAAAACTTTTTAGTTGAAAATTTAACTATTTTGTTTGAGATTCGTCTATTTTGTTTGAAAATTCACCTTTTTGGTTGAAGATTCAACTTTTTTTTAAGTTCGTTTTTTCTGGTTCATTTTGACTGCTTAAAAATCCATTTTTTGGTAGAAAAGTCATCTTTCTTGGATGAAAGTGTCCTTTTTGTTGAAAATTCCACTATCTTCTAAAAAATTCGTCATTTTGCTGGAAAACTCAACTTTTTTCGTTTGAATTTTCATCTTTTTTGTTTGAAAATTCCACTATTTGTTTGAAAATGCATCTTTTGTAGGTCGAAAATTAAATTTTGTTTGACAAAGTCATATTTTTTGGTCCAAAATTCAACTGTTTTGTTAAAAATGTCTCCTTTTGGATTGACAATCCATCATTCTGGATTGAAAGAAAACTTTTTTATTGAAAGTTCAACTGTCTTCAAAAAAAATTCGTCTTTTTGGGTTAAAAATTTAACTATTTGGTTAAAAATGTAATATAATTATCATTAATTTTCATAATTATTTATTTTATTTGAAAAACTTGTGTTCCTTCTTTTCGTGGGGGGGGGGGGGGGGGGTATAAAACAAAAATTCAATTTAATTTAAAATGATCCTAAAGTCTTGAATTTGATATTCCAATTAAATTGAAAATTTCATTTGTCTGGATTGTAATACAAATTATAAACTTCAGCATATTTTTCAAAGAAAATCGATTCTCGAGAGTGAAAAGTGAGAAGAGAAAAAAAAAAGAAATAAGACAGCGGTTTATTCTGGGTGTGGTAGACACGCCAGAGAGGTCGAGGTGTGAAATTAGCAACGTCTTAATTGTTAATCCACACGATGAATTCTTCGCTAACGTACTGGCTTTCCTTTAAATCACAAATTAACGTTAGTATTTAATTATCCGACAATTAAACTTACGAGAAACAATTAACAAACCACCTGCGCTTAATGCAAGTGTCTAAGTAAATTCGGTCTCTCTTTATGGAGAGAAAACTCGGTCTAAAAATGGGCATCTCGTGAAACTTTGACGTCTCGATTTGATTCCAGAAATTAAATAATCATTACGTTGAAGTTTAATTTACATATTTTCTGAATTTACAAAATTGAACTCTTCGCAATTTACATTTTTAATTAACAAAGATACGTTTCTATAAAAAGAGGAGTCTGATGAAGTATCTGTTTACTTTCACCTTATCAAAACCAGGCGAATAAAATTGAAAAAAGTTAACTCCATCATAAAAAAACGAGTGCTTGACGATTTACAATTTGATTTGATAGCGAAATGTAAGAATGAAATTGAATTTTTCTGAACTCTCAATTTTTATCCAAAGTGTATGCTATCTCAAAAGTCGCCTATCTTGGAAATGATTTCTAAAATCGACAAAAATGGATCTTCAGAAAAAAAATATTTAGGTTAAAATTGTTTATTTAACAATAGTTATTTAGAGGTTATTAGAGGTATTTGGAGGTCTTGTTTAGTTTTAATGATCAAGGCCTCATTTTGTTCTTTGAATGATTCTCTACAATTGTATTTGTTTGGGTTTTATTTAAAAAATTCATTTAGAAATCATGATTATTATTGTTATAAACGAAAGCAAAAACGAAAACTTCAAATAACTAATTTTAAATAAACAATTTTAACCTGAATTATTTTTTCTGAAGTACGCTTAGAAGCCTCCGTCAAGATTTGCAGAAATTAATAATAGATCTATTTTTGCCGATTTTGGAAATCACTTTGAAGATTGGCGACTTTTTTTATTGACTGTGCTTAGTCAACATCCTTCATTCAAAATTACTTAATATTTAACTTGATTTATGACATTGACGAAAAAGGCCCAATGATTATTGTAACAAATTTTAGAAGAGAAAACCAAGCGTAAATGATAAAAAAATTCATTGAGGTCCTAATTGTTTGTTTAAATCTAGTTATTTACATATGTGCGTGTGTATTTTTTTAACCGTTTCAGTCAAAAAAGGCGTAATTTTCATTCAATTTTAATTTATAAAAACTCATTCTATTCCTCAAAATTTTCTTTACAATTGTATTCGTCACATTTTTAAGAAAATTGTTATATTCAGATATAATATGTATAATTATTTTTAGTTAATAATTTTGTGGATTAAGGAATTTGCTAATTAATACGTAATAAAAGGGTGACAAATAGAAGTACAAAGAACCTTTTAAGTCTTTGTTAAATTAAAACTTGAAATTTCTAAAATTTTTGGGTTGTGTTTTTTTTCACTCGAAATTAGCATTTTTTTATAAAAAATATCAAGATTATTATTATTAAATATAGATATATATATATTATATTATTTATATATATAATATTTATATATATTATATATATATTATTAAATTTCGAAGATTAAAATTTTTTCAACAATTTACTTTCATCGGTCTTGGTAGCGCTTTTTACCGGAAATTGACATTTTCATGCAAAAATCATTAGATTTTAAACAACAATTTTTTTTTAATTTCAAATTTGATCTCTGGATTCTTGTTTTTTTTTTTAATTTTCAAGAATTTTGTAGTTAAGAATCATTGGTATTTTAAAATAAAAGTCATTAGAGTTAAATCCAATAATTTATTTTGTTTACAATAAGAAAATTATTTAAATTTAAAATCATTTGATTTAAAAGAAGGTTAATAATTTTTGAATAATTTTAGGTTACGTTGTTTTACATTGAAAATTTGTATTTTCATAGGAAAATAATTATAATTTTAACAAGATTTAGAATATTTTAACAATTTTAGACTGTTTGGTCAAAATATTAAAATGTATAACATTTAAAAATTTCTGATTGCGTTAGTGTTTTTCGTTGGGAAATTAAATTTTTATTCAAAATCATTAGATTTTAAAGGAGGTTCATAAATTTTTACAAATTTTAGATTCTTCTAGCAATATTGGATTATGTTAGCGTTTTCCGTCTGGAATGGGCATTGCTAATTTAAAAAAATTATATTTCAAACTTTTCAAAGAAAACTCACAAGTTTTCAACAATTTTAGGTTATGTTTGGGGGTTTTCAGGTTACGTTGTTTCATATCGAAAACTAGTACTGCCCAACAAATTTCTTTATAACTTGAAAAAGATTTAGAATCTTTGAACGTTTTTGGATTAGGTTAGTGGTGCTGGTCTAATATCCGAATTTTTAATTTCAAACTTCAAAGAAGATTCACAACTTTTTAACAATTTTAGGTTATGTTGGCCTTTTTATGAGTTTTATGGCGGAAACGGTATTTTTAGTAAAAGATGTTTGTGTACAATGTTCAGCTAGGTAGTTTCACCTGAAATATTAATATAGATTTACAATATTGTAACAATTTAAGGTTATTTTAACGTTTTTTCATTGGAAATAGGTTATTTTTTAACAAAAATGCAACAGTTTGGTTGTCTGGATTAATCTTCCGTGTTGTTTATTTAAATAATACTTTCGTTCCGCAGCACGGCTTCGACCCATGTCGCTTGATCACTTTAGCAAGCACCCCAGGCGAAGAGCTTTACAAAGTCATTATGTAAAGCTCTTCACTCGGACCCATAATTATTTTAAATAATAGATACTATGAAATGCAAAGTTTTTCATTAACATGTTAATATTATACATTTGAATTTAAACACTGCGGAGACAAAATAAATAATCCATGCATGTTTGTTTTCTAGTAGGATCAAATGAACTCAAATACTTTCATCTTTAACCAGTTCAATTTAGAGTCTAGTCTATGCTTTCGATGGAGGATTTTATATGACATTTGTGTGGGTTTATCGGCTCCTAACGACCAACCGGATGAGGAAGAACACAGTTGGTTTCTCTGGTCATGGTTCGGTAATGCCGTCAAGCAACTTCTTATCGAAAAATAATTAGTCGTTTCACTGAGACGGAAGTTGTTAACGTCCTATCACCTCCTTCCTAATTCAAGTCGTACGTGCTTTTTTGACATTTGACATTTCAAGCAATTTTACTTGCGTCGCTACCAAACCTTCATTTTTCCGAAAATCTTATTTGTCAGTTTGATTAATTGAATAGAACATTGTTGAATGTAAGCGTAGAAGGATAGAGAAAATTTGCAAATTTGAAATTTGCATTTTTCTTAGACACAAATCTTATTGCATCATGTGAACCTGACCTAAACCGGAACGCTAATTAATCGCACTTATTGTTAACCGGATGTCTCCAATTACTACACACGGAAGACGGTTTTGTAATTTCCTTCCGCCTCCAAAAATGTCTTCCCGAAAGAATATAACCTTCCTTATTCAATTTAAATTTTCAGATGCATATGGAATTAAATTGTAAAATGGTCTAATTGTACATGCGGAAGAAAATTCTCTTAAACTTACGGGTTTTCAGTTAAAAATGGGACATAATAGTTTTTCTGTAAAGATTACCTAATTTTCTGACGAGTTTACTCCATTTTCTGTAATTTTATGAATTTTCGGACTTCGATGGGTTAACTTTGAAATTTTCTGTGAGGAATCATCATGAGTTTTTAGGAGATCGCATGGAGAGAGTGCAGAGAGAGAAAGAGCATATACATGCTTTTCTTAGCCTGGCAGTAGTGGGGATATCGAAGAGGAGTCTTAACAGCAATTGCGAATTGCCGCACAAAAGAGAGACGCGAATAGAGAGAGAAGGTATAGAAAGTATATGTACTTGTAAGAGAGAGAGACAGAGAGATGTCTGTTCGCTCGGTCGTTTTCTGCAATTCACTCCCGTCCAAAAAGAAGTTTCATTTAAAAAAATCCCCTTTTTTCGAAGAAAAATTTCCCTAGTTTCACAAATGAACTGCTGAATCACTGTGAACCCTGAATTATTATTTTCCTATTCATGACACATGAAAATTCTCCATTGTCCGAATTCAAGACTCATTTCAGAAATATAATGAGGTAAAAATACCCACAGATTAATGTAATCGGTCTCATGGGTGCCCCCTCGCCCGAAGCATTGGAAAGGGGTAGGGTTGTGACTTTAGTGATTTCTGTGACTGCAAGTCGCATTTAGGCGGTGTACCACACCACGTCGCGTTTGATTAGTGTAAACTGTACACCAATCACTCTACAGCGACCAAACGCGACGGAGAGCTGTACACCGTCCAAACGCTACGTAACGCTGTACACCGCCTATACGCAACACTTTTCACCCACATTTTCCTCTTTTTCTCGATAACTAATGGCTTTTAGAAAAATTGTGTATCACATACAAAATGTATTCTTAAAAGATCTACAACTTTTACTTGAACGTTTTTTAAATAAACAATCAGATTTGAAAAGAATCAAATCAAGCCTTTCTTCGACTGTCAATGTAAATATGCCTAAGTATTGTTTTGTAGGTCTAACGGTCCTCCGACATATTCTTTAGTTTCATTGGACGTTGTTTTAATCTTGATAACATTCGATTAGATCTTGCATTAGATTGCATTAAAGAAAAACTAATACTAAATCATAATTTAACTAAAATAACAAAAAATGAATTTTTAATTGCTACTAGAACTATTTTTAATAACATGGTTTTCTCTTTTAATGGTAAATAGCATAAACAATTAAATGGTTGTCCTATGGGTTCTTTATTATCTCCTTTAGTTTCAAATTTGGTTTTAGAAGATGTAGAAACTAGAGCTTTTAAAATTTTAATTTTAGACCTATTTTATATAAACGATACGTCGATGATATTTTAGCTATTGTTCCTACAGAAAAAATTGACGATTTCATTAATATTTTTAATAGTAATATAAATTCCAGACAGTTTACAATTGAACTTGAACATAATAATTCAATTAATTATCTTGATTTACAAATTATAAAAGCACCTAAAGGTCTGGTAGATATCTTAATTTCAATTCCCATAATTTGTATTGTCAAAAAGTCGGCTTAATTAAAGGTTCAATTGACAGATTCATTAAATTAAGTGATATAGAATTCAGGAAAGAAAATTTGGATCAAATTAAAATTACACTAGTTCAAAATAACTTTCCTCTTCCTTTAATAAATAATGTTATTCGAGAAAGAATTCATGAAATCTACAATAGTTCTAGTATTAGGAAAAATAACTGGATTGGCACTTATAAAAAATCCGATCCAAAAGTTACGTTACCTTATATTCAAGGACTCTCGGAAAGGATGAGAAAATCGTTAAAAAAATCAACATAAATGTTTATTTTAGCAATCAAAAAACTCTTAAAAAATTTTTACTTAACCAAAAGGACACTGATAACACCGAAAATTTGTCTGGAATTGTTTATCTCATAAAATGTAATTGTTGTGAAAAAGTGTTTATTCTGTATTAATGAATTTACCACCTTAATGTTTGTCTCTTGTCTACTTTATCATATGTTCGACGTTGTCCCAAAACATTATAAAGATTTGTTTTTTCTAATTTAAGATGTAGTCTCTATCTAAAAAAGCCTCTTCAATTTTTGAAAGCAAATTTTAATGTGTAACATTAAAGCAATGCACTTCAGAGAGGAATCAGCAGAATGCTAGGCGAATGGATGCTGAAGTTTTATTTTATATTCTTGACCTAAAACTTGTCCCGTGATTAAAAAGTTGTGAGAAAATTGCGTGAAAATGTTCAATTTCATGGCGTGAAACGTGACTCAGGAAACGAGTAAGATTACTCGTTTAGCTGGCCGCGATTATGAAACGGACCGTAACAGCTGGTTTTACGCGTGCGGTCGCTCTTCTGCTTAACAGTGACATTTAAATACAGTTCGAGTAACAACGACTAATTTTAGGTCTCGCCTGCGAACATCATAACAGTACATTATGTCCGGTTATTGCGCGTAAACGCATTTATTATGACAATGCTGACTTCACAAACCACCATCGGTGAACAATCATTTTAGAACAAGTCAAGAATCCCCATAAAAGTGCTTTTGCAGAATCTATTTCTTCATTACTGTTTTTCTCTGAAAAAAAGTTTTCTATGAATTTATGCATTGAAATTATATTCTTAGTCGTGTCTTATTCCACAAAAAAAACTTGTTTTTTTTTTTTCAATGAAACTAGCTGAAAACTTACGAAAAATAATGATTTCAACAATAGCTTTTGTAATTGAATTTTTTCTTACTATTGCTTCTTGCCAATTAAAAAAATTAGTTGAATTTCCAATGTAATAATTCAATTTTTAACAATATGGTTAAATTTTGAACCAATCATAGTTCAGTTTGCAAACAAAAAAGATGAATTCTCAACGAAAGATATAATATTTCGTATTTTGACGAAAAAAAAAAAAAATTGATTAGCATTTTGAACTCGAAAGTTCATTGCCTCACTACCCGATTCGGGTAGTGTTTCTAGGTGGATAAATACTACCAGTGTGGGTCCACCACACCCACGAAACAAGATTTAAATTTTAAATAAAAAAGAACGAAAGATGAATGTTTAAACAAGAAAGATGACTACTTTTCTATCATAAAAGATGCATTTTTAATCCAAGAGGACGAATTTTCAACAAAACAGTTGAATTTTTTACTGAAAAAGACAGCTCAACAAAATAGTTTAATTTTAAGCCTACAAAAAGAAAATTTCAACAAGAAAGTAATTTTTAATCAAGAGAGATGCATTTTCAACCAATTAGTTGAGTTTTCAACTGAAAAAGATAAATTTTAAACTAAAAATAGAATAGTTACGTTTTCAGTTTTAAAAATTAATTTTTAACAAAAAAAAAAACGAATTTTCTACCAGTTACTTTGAACCAAAAAACACGAATTTTGAACAAAATATAGTTGAATCCACAACCAAAAAGTTGAATTTTCAAAGAAGATGATTAATTTTCTATACAAAAAGACGAATTTTCCACCCGATACTACAAATTTTAAATGGAAAAGCTAATTTTCTACGAAGTAGTTAAGTTTTCAAATAAATAGTTCAATTTTACACCAAGTTGAATTTTCAACAAGAAAGTAATTTTTGATCAAAAGAGATGAATCTTCAACCAAATAATTGTATTTTCAAAAAAAGGTAAGTTTTCAAACAAAAATGTAATAATTACATTTTCAGTAAAAAAATCAATTTTCATTGAAAAAAAAAAAATTTTAGCAGTTAAATCCAACCAAAAAAGACGATTTTTCAACAAAAGAGTTGAATCCGCAGCCAAAAAGATGAATTAAAAAAGAGGTTCATTTTCTAAGCAAAAAGGCGAATTTTCCACAAAACAGTTACATTTTTCACCCGAAACTATGAATTTTTAACAAAAAAATTAATTTTTCACCAAGTAGGTCATTTTTCAAATAAATAATTTCATTTTTAACAAGGTGTTATTCAGGTTGCAAACAAAAAAGATCAATTCTCAACGAAAGGTTTAATATTTCGTATTTTGACGAAACAAGATTTAAATTTTAAACCAAAAAGAAAGGAAGATGAATGTTTAAACAAGAAAGATGACTTTTCTATCATAAAGGATGAATTTTTGATCCAAAAGGACGAATTTTCAACAAAACAGTTGCATTTTTGACCGAAAAAGACAACTCAACAAAATAGTTGAATTTTAAACCTACAAAAAGAAATTTTCAAAAAGAATGTAATTTTCAATCAAGAGAGATGAATTTTCAACCAAATAGTTGAAGTTTTAACTAAGAAAGATAACTTTTAAACTAAAAATGGAATAGTTACGTTTTCAGTTTTAAAAATTAATTCGCAAAAAAAAACAACTAATTTTCTACTAGTTAAATTGAACCAAAAAACACGAATTTTGAACAAATATAGTTGAATTCACAACTAAAAAGGTGAATTTTCAAAGAAGAAGATGATTAATTTTCTACACAAAAAGACGAATTTTCCACCCCATACTACGAATTTTGAACAGAAAGTTTAATCTTCCACAAAACAGTTCCCGACACTATGAATTTTCATAAAAAAATTAATTTTTTACCAAGGAGATCATTTTTCAAATAAATAGTTTTATTTAAAAAAAGTAGGTGTATTTTCAATAATACAAGATAAATTTCCAACCGAAAATGGAATAGTTACATTCACAGTTGAAAAAATTAATTTTCAAAAACAAAAGAAAACGAATTTCGATCAGTAAAATTGAACTAAAAAATAAGCATTTTTAGCAAATTATTTGAATTCACAACTACAAAGATTAATTTTCAAAAAACAAAATTTAATTTTTTACCAAAGAATACGAATTATAAGCAGTATTGTTGAATGCTCAACAAATTACATGAATTTTGAACCAAATAGTTGAATTTTCAAATAGAAAAGATCATTTCTCAATTCAAAATATACATTTTTAATCAAAGATGGAACAGTTACATTTTCAGTTAAAAAAACTGGTTAAAATTTCGACTCTGAAAATGAATTTTCAATTAAAATTGTGTATGTTCTCAAAAAATCGATTTTTAACAAATTAGTTCATCTTTCAACCGCAGGTAGTTGAATTTTCAAACACAAAAGATGAATTCTCAACGAAAAGTGTAATTGATGTTGCTTCAACAAAAACGGATTTTAATTTAAATTGAAACAATTGAATGTAATCAGTGAATACAAATTTACAACAAAATAATTTAATTTTCAAAAAGAGAAATGAATTTTCAAGCATAAAGATAAATTTTTAACAAAGTAGTTCAACTTTCAACCAAGTTGTTGAATTTTTTACCAGAAAAAGATGAATGTTTAACAAAATAGTTGCATTTTTAACCAAATAATTAAATTTTCAACCATATTCTTTAAAAAGGGGGTGATTTTCGTAACTTAATTCTATTTAATACAAAGATTTGATTTGGAAATCCACTTAAGGTTCAAATTTAGTGGCCTCAGCCGGGTTCACTACCCTGAATAAACGGGATGAAATTCTTATGCAAATAAACATTTCCAGAACCCGCCGGAAGAATAAGCAAATCCGCGAGATTTGCACTTGTTGCGAAAAGCAGATGTTGAAGACAAGCAGTGTTCTCATTACAGTAACTATAAGTACCCAATTTAGATGTTTTTTTTTTTTGAAGCGCAGATACTTGGAAGTAATTGAGTTTTATTATGAACGTTTAGTTAAATTAAAGACTTTTGTGCGGATGTGAAATCTAGGGTAATTTTTTTAAATTCCTTCCATTCTGTGAAGCCATACGGGATCTTTAAAACTAATGGAAGTTGGAGCGGTAGTGAAAACCTGATGAGATAAGTTTCGAATCAAACGAGGAACTTGAATTCAACGAGAGACGCGAACAATTACATCAAATACAAATTTAAGATAAAGTTCTCTTGAATACAATGTGAATTTTGTTAAGAAATTTAAAAACGATATTGGTAGTTTATGGTAGGTCGTGAAAGGTTTTTCAATTGGGAAATCGAAGTGTCTTGAAGACGCGAACAAATATATCATATACATTACTGTTGTATTCCTAATATTAAAAAAGTTTTCCTTATACTAACAATATAAATCATATTTTTTTCAAATTTATAAATCGGGTTTTCTGGTTGATGAAAGGTCATAAAAGGTTTGTAAATAGGTCCTTCGATGTGTCTCGAAGACGCGAACAAACATGTCAGGTACGGTGCTGTAGTATTCCTAATATGTGGCAAGTTTTTTCGTATATAAACAGAATACCCCAATTTTTGTTTTAATTTCGTAAATCGGCACAGAAATTTAAAAACGATATTGGTAGTTTATGGTAGATCGTAAAAGGTTCAAAATTAGTTTGATCGATGCGTCTCGAAGACGCGAACAAATATATCAAATACATTACTGTTTTATTCCCAATATTGTAAAAGTTTTCCTCATATCAACAAGATAAACAATATAATTTTTAAATTTTTAAATCGGCATTGCTAGATCATAAGAGGACATTGAAGGTTCGTGAATAGATAATTCGATGAGCCTCGAAGACGCGAACAGATACAGTACTGTAGCCATACGGGATTTTTAAAACTGATGAAAGTTGGAACGCTAGTGAAAACCTGATGAGATAAATTTTGAATGAGCCGAGGAATCTGAATTTAACGAGAGACCTGATTTAAGAGAGTTTAGATGCACAGGTGTTATTTGGTGTTATTCACCCCTCGACCCTGGTTGTTCGAGATTCGCGACACGTGCCGCTTATTGGCACGCGACAAGAGACTCGCATATTAATTTTATCGCTCCTTTTTGGTAAAAATATTTTTCGAAATCGATGACGCTCTTTTTATTTATAGTGTTCTGTCCTTAAAATGGTCAAGAATTTATCAATTTGAATAAAGCGATAAAGGATAACTATTGTCCTCTATTTTTCAACCGACATTCCTTTGTATCGATTCAGCAACTTAATAACTAGAATTGAAATTTATGTTTTTTCTGTGATTGAAAATTTGACTTTTAATCATAGTTCAATGTTCAGAAAACTTACACCCGAGGGGATTATTACTCCTGTAGTATAGAAATTGAGGATGCAAAAATATTGAAATATTGGATGCAAAAAATCGAAAAAGTACAAACGCATGATTTTTTTATTTATTTAACGAAGGATTTTGACAAATTTGAAGAAATTTCGATGGTTTTCAAGCGATTTCGTGAGATTTCGCAAAAATTTCACGACATTTTAAAGATTTCTAAACATATCAGGAGGTTTAAGGGATTCCCAAGGATTTTAAGGGGTTTCCAAGTATTTAAACTCATTAAAAAAATTTCATCGATTTTCGAGAGATTTCAAAATATTTTCACGAATTTCAAGGAATTTCGAAGCATTTCAAGGGAATTTTGAGGATTTTAAAGATTTCCAAACATTTCTGGGCTTTTTAATGGATTCCAAAGAATTTCAAGATATTTATATTGAACTTTGAAAAATAAATTGAATAAAAATAAATTTGAAGGGATTTCTAGTAATTTTAAAGATTTCAATGGATTTTAAGGAATTGCAAGGAATTTCACAAGACGAACGGATTTCAAGATTTATAGGGATTTAAACGTTTTTTTTAGAGAATTTTAATGAACAAGTTTAATTTAGTTTGAATTCCATAGATTTTATTAATTAATTAATTCCATTTCATTTCCATGGATATGAGGAGGCTTTAGGCCTTTAGGAGTTTCAAAGGATTTTAACTGATTTCGAGGGACTTGCACGGATTTAAAGTCTTTTAATAGGATTTGAAGAGGTTTTCAGGGACCTTAAGAAATTCCAAAATATTTCAAATGAAGTCACGGGTTTTTAAAGGATTTTAAGAGATACAGAAATATTTTCACGAATTTTGAAAAGAGGTTGAAATATGGAATTTTGAAGGGATTTCAAAATATTTGCAAAAGGTTTCAAGGAACTTTAAGAGATTTTAATGGATTTTAAGAGATTTAAAGGGATTTCGATAATTTCAAGGGATTTCAAAGGATTTTAAGAGATTTCAAAGCTTCCAAATTTTAGTAAATTTCGTAAGTTTTAAAAAGATTTAAAGGAATTTCTAAGGATTTCCAAATATTATAAAGGATTTTAAGGGATTTCAAGGAATTTTAGTGGCTTTTGGAAGATTTGAATATATTTGAAGGATTTTAAGAGATTTGGAAAGATTCACACGGATTTTATAGGTTTCAATAAATTTCAAAGGGATTTCAAAGAATTCGAGTAATCTTGTACTTTGACGGAATTTCAAGGTTATTAAGTGATTTTTAAAGATTTTAAGAGATTTTAAGCGATTTTAAGGGATTTTAAGCGATTTTAAGAGATTTCAAAATATATCAAAAGAAGTTATAGGATTTTAAAAGATTTCAAGAGATACCGATGTATTTTGACGAATTTTTAAGGATGTTCGGAGATTTAATGGGATTGTGAAGATTTGAAGGGATTTGAAGGGATTTCATAACATTTCAATAGACTACGGGATTTCAAAGGATTTTCGAATATTGTAAAGGATATTAAATGGTTTCAGGGAATTTTAATAGCTTTCAAAAGATTTGAAAATATTTGAAGAGATTTCGAAAGATTCTGAAATATTCTCACGAATCTTAAAGTTTTCAATACATTTTAAACGGATTTCAAAGAGTTCAAGAGATCTCATAATTTGACGGAATTTCGTGGATTTCAAGTGATTTTTAAAGATTTTAAGATATTTCAAGAGATTTTAGGAGGTTTTTACGGATTTTAAAAGATTTTTAAATATATAAAAAAGTCATTGGATTTTAAATGATTTCAAGAGATACCGAAATATTTTCACGAATTTTCAAGGATGTCATGAGATTCAATGGGATTTCAAATATGTCACGGAATATCAAAAGATTTCAAAGGAAAAGGGATTTAATGGGATTTCGAAGATTTGAAAAGGATTTCATAAGATTTCACAGTATTTCAAAAGATTTTAAAGGATTTTTATAGATTTTAACAGATATAAAGTAGTTCCAAGTATTCCACGGGATTTCGAAGGATTTCCGAATTCTGTAAAGGATTTTAATGGAATTCGAGGAATTTTAATGACTTTTAAAGGATTTAAAAACATTTCAAGGGATTAAAAAAAATTTGTCCTGATGCTTTAACGGAATTTCTAAGGATTTCCGACTTTCATAAAAGATTTGAAGAAATTTCGAGGAATTAAAATGACTTTTAAAATATATTAAGGGCTTTCAAGACATTCGTAAAGGTTCCTAAGGATTTGAAAGGGATTTCAAAGATTTCACGGAATCTCGAAAAATTTCAGTGATTTCCTTAGGTTTTAACAGATTTTTACAATGTTTAAAGGATTTCCAAGGAGCTCAATCATTTTACAGGGATTTCAAGAGTTTATGTACAATAGCCATGGAATTCCAAAAATTTCAAAGAATTTTCAAATATTTGCGAATAAAACAAATAACTCAACGTAATTGTAAAGAAGTCAGGAAAAAGTCAGGGATTTAGAAAAAAATGGAAAAAGTCAGAGAATTTCTAGATTTTTAAGTAACTGCCAAGCAGAATGAAGTTGAAATAGTTCAATTTTTAATTTGAAATTCTTTTATTCCCTTTATGAAAAATTAATGAATTTTTAAAATGAAGTTTTGCGTTAACCCTGAAATCATATTCCTGTTACTAATTTTTTTTGCCTTGTATTTACATTTATAATACTTTTTTTCTTGCAAATTATTTCTACTAAAGATTATCTTTTGGCTATTAAATTTATTACTTGTTTGAAAATGTAACAGTTTTGTTCAAAAATCATTCTTCTTGGTTGAAAATTCAACTATTTCATAGAAAATTTACTTGTTGTTTAAAATTCATATTTTGTTGCTGAATAGTCAACTGAAATCTTTCTTGGATGAAAATTTAACTATCTATTTGAAAATTGGTTTATTTAATTCAAAAATGCATCTGTTTTAGTAGAAATTTCATATTTCTTGGACAAAAATGCAACTATTTGGTTGAATATTCAATAATTTTCTTAAAAAGTCATCCTTTTTGGTTCAAAATTCAACTGTTTGGATGAAAATATGTCTTTTTCTGTTGAAAAATCAAGTGCTTTCGTAGAATATTGACTTCTTGTTTAAAACTCATATTTTAATGTGAAAAAGTCGAATAAAAATCTTTTTTTATTATAAAAATTCAAATTTTTTTTTTAAATTTCATCTTTGATTTAAAAATTCATCTGTTTTAGTATCTTCGAAGAAAATTGACTTCTTTTTTAAAACACATATTTTAATGTTGGATAGTAAGACTAAAATCTTTTTTTGGATGAGAATTCAACATTTTTTTAATTTGATTTTTTGATTTTTAAATTCATCTGTTTTAATAGAAATTCCACTCTTCTTGGATAAAAATGCAACTATTTGGTTAAAGATTCAATAATTTTGTTAAAAAGCCATTCTATTGTTAAAAAAATCAACTATTTTGTTGCAAATTCAAGTACCTTCGAAGAAAATTTACTTCTTATTTAAAACTCATATTTAAATGTTGAAAAGTCAAATTAAAGTCTTTTTTGGATGAAAATTCAATCTTATTCAAATTTGTCTTTTCGATTTAAAAATTCATGTGTTTTAGTAGAAATTTCATCTTTCTTGGATAAAAATGCAACGGTGTATTTGAAAATTAATCTTTTTTGTTTGAGGATTCAACTATTTTATTTCAAAAATTTGGTTAAACGACTTGAGAAATTACTTTTACGTTGAAGATTCATTATTTTTAAATCAAATTTCATCTCTTTGGTTGAAAGTTTAACTATTTTGTTGAAAATTATTTTTTTTTGCTGAAAATTCCATTTTTACATAGAAAACTCGTCTTTTGGCTTGAAGGTTCAACAGTTTAGTTAAACATTTTCATTCGTGACTGAAATTTTTTTTTTTAATTCGTTTTTGTGGTTGTAAAACTTATTTTCTAAACAAAATTTCATATTTTTTGGCTGAAATATCAACTGTTGCACTTTTTTTGTGGAAAATTCATGTTTTTAGGCTGAAAATTCAATGATTTTATGGATAACTCAATTATTCTGTTGAAAATCTCAGTATTTTGTTAACAATTTTATTACTTTGTTGAAATTTAAAATATTTAATTCAAAATGCAAGTATTTTATTAAAAAACCATGTTATATGGAAGAAAAGTCATTTTTTTGTTTAAAATAAATAAATAAATTCGAGAATTTAAAATTTTCATCTGAAATATTGTTTTATTTCGTTTATAAAAGACCTGTGTTAAAAATATTACTAGAATAAAATGCTGGTATTTGAATGTTGATGATTAGGGAAAAAAAGAAAAATTGGTCAAGGAAAAATCAGAGAATTTTGAAAATTAATTTTCACCTGCAAAGCATTATCTTAAATATAAATTAAGAGTGGGGGGGCTAGAAATATTTTGTTTATGATCCGTTACGTGATTTAAGTACGGCCCTTTACATGGTAATTCTAAATTGAGAAGAAATAATCCAAGTGTTGAAAATAATTTTTTTTTTCTGTTGCTGGATATTGTAATAGCAGATTCCTTCTAATAATACCGCATTCATTTCTTCGCAATAGAGCTTAACGAGAAGCAAGTAGGTTTCACTGATTTTTCTTGGATACATAAGATTTTCCGACCGACCGAACTTTCGTGTCAGTTCTGTGTTTGTTCTTAGTTTGCAGTGAATATCGAGTTATTTAGAGTCTGCTAGAAATTAAGCGAAAATGGGGTTTACTAGTCATGGGGCAATATTGTTCCACGTGGGAATCGTTTCTGTTATTATAACTTTCATTTTAAAAGGTTTCCAATTATTACGATTTTCATCACGAATTAAATCCTTTCCTTTACTTTCAAGTCTTCACATCAGATTTAAATTGACTTCTCACGCCTTTATTCCGAAGTACGATTTCAATTCTAGACGTTTTATTTAAACAAATTACGATTAACTGAACTTGTAGTGAATTTTATTATTTTGTTGTAAATTCAACAATTTTAATGTATAGAATTCCTGAAAATAAAACAAGAATGTAACGATCAAATTTGGACAAACTCGACAAAATGCTCCTATTGCAATGCTTGAAAAAAATTTGGTTTCTTTGGACTAAAATAAAAAAGAGGAAATATGAATGCTTTCATATCGTGATTTGATAATAATAAAAAAAAAGAAAGACGAAAGAAAAAAAAGAGAAGGAAGGGGATTAGGTTTGTTGCCTTCTCATTTTTCTTTCCTCTTTTTTATTTTTGTCCAAAGAAACAAAATTTTTCTGTTTTTAAGCATTGCAATAGGAGCATTTTGTGGTGGTTGTCGAAATTCGATCATTCAATTCTTGTTTTATTTTTAGGAAATCTGTACACCAGCTTGAGTATTGGACGTTAAATGGGATTCCGAATTTGATTTTATTATAATTTAAAATTTTTAAATTTGAACAATTTTGTTCAAAAGCCATTCTTTTTGCTTGAAAATTCAAGTGTTTTGTTGAAAATTTATCGTTTTGGGTTGAAGATTCGTCTATTTTGGTAGAAATTGCATATTTTTTGGTTTAAAATCACAACTGTTGGGTAAACCCGCTGTGAACTCGGGAGACACTTTTCTGCAGTTTTCCTCTCCCTTGGCAAAACTTCCATGCAAATGCGAGTACTTCCAATAAAGTATAAAAATTAACATTTTTTTTGGTTGAAATAATATCAACTATTATATTTTTCGTTGAGAATTCATCTATTTTGTTTGAAAATTCACGTATTTTGTTCGAAAGTCATTTATCTGTATTGGCAGAAAGTTTGATTGGTTGGTTGAAAAATAACGAACATTTTTGTTGAAAATTCGTATTTTTGGTTTGAAAATTTAACTCTTTTGTTGAAAAGTGTGGTTTTTGGTTTAAAAATTGATTGAAAAATGTTTCTTGGTTGAAAATTCAACCATTTTGTTGGATATTTGTCTTTCTTGGTAGAAAGGTAATATTATTAGTTGAAATTTCATGTTTTTTGGTTGAAACTTCATCTTTTTGGTTAAAAATTCATTTCTTTGGTTGAAAATTAAATATTTTCGTAGGAAATTAATTATATTTATTTGAAAACTAATTTTTTACTGAAAATTTTACTATTATATTTTTTGTTAAAAATTAATTTTTTGGCTGAAAATCGAACTATTTGTTTTTTTTTAATTTTTGATGTTAAGGTTTTTGACCAGGTATTCACGTTAATAATTTTGATGTTTATTTTTTTGTCGACTGATCTAGAATTAATATTTTTTGAATATTTTGAGCATTTTTTTCACAATTAAAAAAATCAATATTAAAAAAATATTGATTCTAGATCAGTAGACAAAAAGAATTAACATACAAATTATTGAACTATTTGGTTGAAATTTTATCTTTTTAATAGAAAATTCATGTATTTTGCTGTAAATTTGTCTTTTATGGTAGAAAATTCATCATTGGTGTTGAAAATTGAACAATTTGGTTGACAATTTATTTTTGTTTGGTTGAAAATTCATCACTTTAGTCAAAACTTCATTTTTTGTGGTTGAAAATTTAACTATTTTGTTAAATATTTTTGTTGTTGAAAATGGATTTATTTTTACTGAAAATGTAAGTGTTTCATTTTCGCGTGAGAAATTATCTCTGTTAGTTAAAAATTCCTTTGCTTTGTTGAAAACTAGTCTTTTAGGATTGACAATTCAATTATTTTAGATAAGATTTTTTAAAGTGAAACTTCTCTGTTTTCTCCCTTTTGTGCGGCGATTCGCAATTGCTCTAAAGACTTTTCTTTGGTATCCCCACTACTGCCAGGCTAAGCAAAGCCTGAATATGCTCTCTCTTCTCTCTATCTCTCTCTCTCTCTGCACTATTTTACTATGCAATCCTCTCAAAACTCGTGATGATTCCTCACGAAAAATTAAAAAATTAATCCATCAAAGTTTCACTTCTGTCATGAGGGCCCCACTGCTACACACTGGTTTTTTTTTTATTGACTTAAAAATTTTTCTTTGGTTGAAAATTCAACTTTTTTGTTGGAGATTCCACTTTTGGATTTGAAAATCAGTCTTTAAATTGATCTCCTAGTTGTTAGTTTATTTGTACACCTAAAAAAAAGTTTTGAACGGACTGGGTAAGATAAAAAATTGGCTAGGGAAAAGTCAGGGAATTCTCGAAATTTCTGATTTCGTGGCAGCCCTGTTTATCAAAATAAAAACGTGTCAATCGTATATGAGAAGTAATATAATAAATATCATCTGTATAATTTCGCAATAATTAGAAAAATTTGCATGAAAATGTTTTCTCATTTTTTTCTAATTAATAAGCCAACATTAATCGAAGGTGGAATATAAAAAATTCTTAACAACTACTAACTCGACAAAATTAAATATCCAATTGTGCCAAGGTCTCAGATTATGATACTATCGCGAAATGTAGAATCTGTTATTGTAGTCTTGACGAATATTGTTGAGTGTCAGCAAAGATATGTTATCGCATATGGGACTTTTTATCTACTCATCAACAGAAATCATTTAAAGCTGATGTAAGCGTCAGTATTCTATCAAATATCATAAAATACCTTTCATGTTTCTCACACGACAATAAGATAATAATTATTACTCATTGTTCCGATTTGGGAGACTTTTGTCCTTAACCTGGATTTTTGTTCATCATAAATCAAAAAAAAAAAAAATATTAATACTAAATTTAAAATTTCCATTAATTTGTCTTTTTGCTAGACTTGGTTTGTAATTGTCAAAAAAAAAAAAACCTCTTTGCAATGTCAACGAGTTGATTGATTATTATTCTACGTGGCGTATAAGCAAAATGTGACTCGTCAGTCTCGTGAACGAAAAGTGAGAAGCGGAGCGATTGACAAGAAAGGGCCGAATGAATGCAGCCTCCTAAATTACTCTTTCACTTTTTCGCGAAGCTTAATTTAATTTCCACTTCTCCATAATTGACACTGTCGACCAAAAAGTGCAGGTCCACTTTTTTTTCATCAGTTTCTTTTAATTTTTTCAGTTATTTTGTAACGGGAATATAAATACAGTTCATTTTGGATCAGGGATCAGGGAAGAGTCAGGGATTCCGAAAAAATCTTGCAAAAATCAAGAAATTGAGAGGCCCTCTACATAATTACCAAGGATGAAGAATTTTAATTTTTAAATTTGAATTTGATTCTGTTCTTTTAGTACACAGGTACATAAAAAATAAAAGTGTTATGTGCGGTGAACCATACCTATATTTTTGGATTTGAAAAAATATTTTTTTGGATTTTGGATCCGAATCTGGTGTCACATTTGCTCCATCACGTAAGGCTTTTGAGAAAATTAGCTTTTTTGGTCATTTTTTCTTAAAACAACGGACTCGGATTCAGCGAACCTAAAAATATGTAGGTATCGTTATTTATTTTACAGCACATGAAATTTTTATTTTTTGTATTCCAATGATTTAAATAGTCAGGGTGAAGTTAGGGAATAACAAAAATTAAGTTAAAATTGAAGTCGAAGTTATTAAATAAAATTCTTATTATTATATAAATAATAATCAAAGTAGTTATTAAATTAATTATTAAAAATATAATATTCTTGTTCAAATTTTATTATTTAGTCTGTTTGGATAATTATTCAACTTATTTGTTTGAAAATTTGACTTCTTTGGTTGAATTCAACTGTTTCTGATTCAAAATTAAAATCTTTTTGAATTCAAATATCTATTACTTATTATTCGTTGAAAGTTCAACTTTAAATTTGAAAGTTTAATCTAAATGGTTGAAGGTTAAACCACTTCATTGAAAAATCATTTGTTTGTTGAAGATTCGTCATTTTATTTAAAAATTCATCTATTTGGTAGAAAGTTCGTTCTTTTTTTCGGTTAAAAATTAATTTTGTTAACTGAAAATTTATCTATTCCAGTTTAAGATTCATCACTTTAATTGAAAATTCATCTGTTGCGTTTCAACTTGGACTATTTTGTTGAAAATTAATATTTTTAATTGAAAATTAAATTCCTTGTGTAAAAATTGAGCTACTTCGTTACTTTTTTTTGATGTTCATCTTTTTCGTTGAGAATTTAATTATTTAAAAATTCGTCTTTTTTGGTAGGAAACTAATATCATTAGTTTGAAATTTCCTCTTTTTTAGTTAAAATGCAATTGTTTTGTTTAAAATTAATTCTGTTGTTGAAAATTTAACTGTTTTTTTTTTTTTAATTTTCTTTTAGTTTGAAAGTTTAACAATTTCGTTGAACTTTATTTGTTTCTCGACTAAAAAATCTGTATTTGTTGAAAATTTGAATTTTTATTTGGAAAATTCATAATTTTAGTAAAAAATTGATTTCATTGTTTGAAAATTCGTTCATTTTTTGTTGTTGAGAATTAATCATCTTGGTTGATGATTCGTCTCTTTTGCTTTAAAGCTCAACTATCTGTATTTGTTGAAAATTTTTATTTTTAGTTGAAAAATTCATCATTTTAGTAACAAATTAATTTCTTTGGTTGAAAATTCGTCCATTTTTTGTTGTTGAAAATTAACTTTGTTTTTACTGAAAACTTATTATTTTAAGTTAAAAGTTCGTCTATTTTGTTAAAAATTCGTCTTTTTTTATAGAAAATTTATCTTCTTGGTTGGCAATTCGTCTCTTTTGCTTTAAAGCTCAACTATCTGTATTTGTTGAACATTTTTATTTTTAGTTGGAAAATTCATCATTTTATTAAAAAATTAATTTTTTTGGTTGAAAATTCGTTCATTTTTTGTTGTTGAAAATTAACTTTGTTTTTACTGAAAATTTAACTTATCCATTTTTGGTTAAAAATTTATCATTTTAAGTTAAAAATTCGTCTATTTTGTTAAAAATTCTTCTTGTTTGGTAGAAAATTAATCTTCTTGGTTGTTAATTCGTCTCTTTTGCTTTAAAGCTCAACTATTTGGATTGTAAATGCAAAAGTTTGGTTAAAAATTAATTTTCTTGTTTTTGAAAATTCAAGTAATATGTACGGGCAATTGTTTTTTATTTAAATTTAATTTTTTTCAAAATTTGATTATTTGGTTGAAAATTCATCTTTTTAGGTAGAAAATTCAAGTGTATAATTAAAAATTCAACTATTTTGTTGAAAATTTAATTATTTGGTTGAAAAATCATATTTTTTGGTAAAAAATTCAGATGTTTTCTTGAACAGTCGTCTGTTCGTACAAAGAATTCGTCCTTTTTAATTAAAAATTTATCTTTTTTGTTAAGAATTCAACTGCCATCTGAAAATTTCAATTATTAGGCTGATAATACAACTGTTTGTTAATTACAATTTAATTATTTTTGGTTGAAAATTCAACCACTTGGTTAAAAATTCATCTTTGTAGGTTAAAAATTCAATCATTTGGTTAACTATTTTGTTCAAAATTTAACTTTTTCTGTTAAAAATTCATCTTCATGGCCGAAAATTAAACATTTTTGTTGAAAATTCGTCCTTTTGGATTAAAAATTCGTCCTTTTGGATTAAAAATTCATATTTTATTGAAAGTCTTCATTTTTGATCGAAATAAATCAATCTGAATCTTAAAATTTTAATTTGAAATTCTGTTATTTTATTCCATCTATAAAATATTCGTTGTTAAAAACGTTACAAGATGCTGATTTTTGAGTATTAATGGTCAGGGAAAATTAAAAATTCGTCTGAAAGAATCAGTAAAACGTCAGGGAATTTTGAAAATGAAGTTTTCAGTCACCCTGTAAACGTCAATCATGAAACATAAAATCGTTTATAGACTTTTTATGTCTGTATGTTTCTCTTTTTCTAAATGAGATCTACTTTAATCTCCATAATTTTTTATTGATTAATTAGTAACCTGATGAGGACAGATAGTTGCAAGGCAACTTTAGAACTTTCACTCGAACTTTTCGGGAGACCTTTCTTCACTTTTACTGAGATTCAATTTCCTTAATTTAAAGATACGAAATCGAAAGTCATTAAATAACTTCATAGTAGCCGATAGAAAATTCCCTTCTAATTAAATACTTGTCGGAATCTAAGACAAAGTACCACTATAATTTAATTTACATAATTTTAGAGCTTTTTTTAACCTATCTGAATTAACAATCTTTGATATATTTATTGGGCAATTGAAAATTTATTCTATTCAGGGTGGCCGTAGGTCAGGCAAAGCCTGGAAATCAAGAAAATCTAAGGAAATTTTCTTCATCAGGGAAAAGTTAGAAAAAAGTTAACTTAAAAATTTTATTTTGAAATTATTTTATTCCGTTTATGAAGATTGTACATAAAAAGTGTAACAAGATTAAAATACTGATCTTTGAGTATTAATGGTCGGGAAAAATGAAAAATTGCTCAGGGAAATGTCAGGGAATTTTGAAAATGAAGTTTTGCGACTACCATGATCGAAGTGAAAATAAAACAATGCTTAATCGATTTTAGGATTTTTTATTATCATTCTAATGAGATTTTTTTCTTTTGTTTCAGGTGAGTCAAATTTATATCAAATTCTTATCCAAGGTTTTCGTGAGTATAAATATCCTTTTCGGATTGTCCTGATCGGAGAAATGATCAGGACCTGAAATAATAAGTAAAAATCAGTTACTAAATTGTAGGAGTTCATTAAAAAATTTATTTATTGTTCAGAAAATTGGAAAAGTGTCAATATTAGGTGAATCGAGTTAAAACTCAACTCTCCACAATTAGCTATTGAATACAAATGAATAATTGCTTTTTAAATATCATCCCCATAAGTCTGTTTTATAGGATACCCCAAAGAACCCCATGTGTGAAAATTTGAGATTTGCATGAAAATTTGAAAAAAAATCTAATGCATTTTTGGACCACACTAATGTATATCAATACTGTCATTTGTTGATGTTCCTGTCTCTCTGTGGAGATTATGATTCTATTAATTTAATATAATTTCAACGCATTAGCGATATGAAATTTTATTGTAGTAGAACAATTTTATAAACTGACTTTGGATTTTTTTTAAGATTAAAAAGGCCCATAAACTAAAATTGAAGAAATCCTGATGTCTACAATGTTGAACTCCCAAGTGCCCTGGCGTTCCAGTCTAAACGCTGGGACGCCTCAACTGCCGCATGATAGCATAATGGTGATGGTTGTATATCATTATTTATTCGATATGATCCTCTTTTCTTTTCCCTGCCCTCTTCCACGCAATTTATCCTCGTCGCAAAGTACAGAGCACTTGTGCATCAGGGTGAATCCTCGCGATGAAGATTCCAGATATCCTTGATAAGTCGTGTTACTCCCTCACAAGCAGTGTTGGTTAAGTTTTTTTTTTTTTGAGTAACAAGTTACAGTTGCGTTACTTAGCAAAAAAGGTAACTAGTTACAGTTACTGGATAAAATAACTTCAAGTTACCTAAAAAGTTACTTTTTTCACTTCCTTGATTTTATTATTTAAAAATCAAAATAACTGAGATGATAATTGATATAAACATCATTTAAAAAGAAATAGGCATTAATTAAACTACATAAAAAATATACAATGTATTTCGGCAAGTGAACAGCAATGTATATTTAGAATAAAATTCAAATTAAGTATAGACATGTCACTAAGAAGATCCAGCAGTATTAGATTTTGAACGGGTTTTGTTTCTCCGCATTGTTCGGCAGGATCGTTAGAATTACTTCTTTCATTGATTTTATTTTTATCAGCCATTAAAAATGATTTTTCGTATTGAATTTTAAGCTCAAATCACGACTCGCGTACTTGATTTATTGTTATACTTCAAAATTGGTTCCATTAAATTCTGAAAAAATTTTCAAGATATAAGACTTCATTCTGAAAATCAGGTGAAAATTTTAAGAAAAATTGTTCAGTCCCATTTTTCAACCAAACTGTTGTAAATTAAATCCATATGGGAGTACATTTTTTTACTGGAAGAAACGAATTTTCAAACCAAAAAGAACGCTTTTATGTTAAGTTTTCAACCAGAAAAGGCGGATTTGAAAAAAATAGCTGAACCCTCTACATAAATTTTCGTAATAAAAGAGATGAATTTTCAAAATATAAACAACATTTTTTAACGAAAGAGTTGGATTTTCAACAAAAAGTTGCTTTTTAACCAGATAGTTGGACTTTTCACCAAAATAGTGAAATTTTTAACGAAATACGTCAATTTTCAACCAAATAGTTGAATTTTCTACCAGAACATTTAAATTTTTTAACCAAAAAATAATGAATTTGAAACAAGGTTGTTGAATTTTCAACCAATGATGTGAATTGTCAACTAAAATTATAATTATATACTTGTTTACGAAAAGAGATGAATTTAAAACCAAAAACAACACTTTTCAACAAAAGAGTTCATTTTTCACAATGAAAATACAAATTTACAACAAAAATTTTTGTTATTTTTCATTCAACAAGTTGAACTTTCCACAAAAATAGATTAATTTTTAAGAAAATACGTGAATTTTGGACCACCATAGATGAATTCACTACGAAAAATATAATAGTTCATACTATTTCAAACAAAAAATATTTTTACTTGAAATCAAACACAGCTGACTTCAAACAAAAAAGACGAATTTTCAACAGAACAGCTGAATCCTCAACTAAATAAGATTAATTTTTTACCAATATAGTTGAAATTTTAATTTAAGAAAAGATATTTTTTTTTACTAAAAGAGATAAATTTTGAATCAAAATAGCCGAATTTCGAATCAAATGGTTGAATTTTAATACCATAAATATTATTTTTCAACCAAATAGTCGAATTTTCTACTATCTTCAAACCAAAAAGACGAATTTTCAACAAAAGAGTTAAATATCCAACAAAAAAGTTGATTTTCAACCAATCAGTTGAATCTTCTACCAAAATATTTGAATTTTCTACCAAAAAAACAAAACAATCTTGAAACATAATAGGTCAATTTTCAACCAGAAAAGACGAATTAAAAAAAACTGAACCCACTAAAAAAATTGCATACCAAAAGAGCTGAATTTTCAAACCAAAAACAATTTTTTTCAACAAAAGAGTTGAATTGGCAAACCGAAAATATGAATTTTCAAGAAAGAATTTAGTTAATTTTTAACTAACTAGTTGAACTTTCTACCAAAATAGTTGAATTTTTAACAAAATACATGCAATTTTACCCAAAATAGATGAATTCTCAACGAAAAATATAATCGTTGGTATTATTTCAAGAAAAAAAGATTTTAATTAGAAATCAATCACAATTTAATTCAACCAAAAACTACGAATTTTCTACAAAATAGCTGAATCCACAGCCAAATCAAATTAATTTTCTGCTAAAATAGTTGAATTTTCAGCAACAACAAAAAAAGAGATTTTTTTGCAAAAAGGGATAAATTTTCAAACGATAAAATCAAATTCTGAATCAAGAAAGAAAAAATGTGTCCGCTATATTGTCGAATTTTCAAGCCAAAAATATGAATTTTCAACAATAGAGTTACTTTTTAACCAAATAGTTGAATTTCGAACAAAGTACATGAATTTAGCACCAATTTGTTAAATTTTTAATTAAAATAGATGAATCCTCAACGAAAAATAAAATAGTTGATAATATTTTACCCAGAAAAGGTTTTAATTTGAAATCAATCACAGTTGAGTTCAACCAAAAAAGATGAGTTTTCAACAAAATAGCTCAAAGCAAATGAGATTAATTTTCTACCCATAACTGACCCACAAAAGGAACTTCAAAGTAACGAAAATTAAAGTTTCAAGTTGCTGAAAAAATTACTACCCAACTCTGCTTGGAACAGGTAATTTAGGAAAACACTGATAATTTGAGATGGTTTAGGTTATTTTCCAAAAGAATGATAATTCTGAGTTATTTATACCTTAGATAAAAAGAGAATTTTTGAAAAAAAATATAATTGAAGGGAAAGCGAAAAAACATTCTATAAAATCTAACTCGCCGTCTTAAGATAAGGCTAAAGTCCACTCCTAAGCGTAAATATTTCTAAATTGAGGCAAAACAAGTTTGATTAGAAAAAGTTATCCAGCAGTGACGGAATAGATATGGAAGTTGACAGTATCAGAATGACACTGACCATAAATTGAGGCAGGCTCAACTGCGGATTGTGATAATGATACAAAATTAAGTTTTCTGTTTAAATAAAAATTTGGTCCCGAGATATTGAGTTCATGAATGATTGAAAGACGAATTTTCAATTTTTTACCAAAATAAAAACTTGCAAAGAATTTCGAAAATTTAATTTTCTGGATACTTTCGAAAAGCTTTTATACTTTTAATCTCTAGAACTTGGAAAGAAGTTGAAGAATTTATCTTTAAAAAATCCTATTATAAAAGGGATTATATAGAAAGTTCACGAAGAATAAAAATACAATAGGTACGAATAATTTTGTGAATAAAGTTCAATTTTAAACCTTTGAAATCGGAAAAGAAACTGAGCATTTTAATTAAAATTTATTTAATTCAATTATTTCTCTTCCATAATTTATTTTCCTCACCTAAAGGTACTCTAGTTTTGTCAAACTGTTTCCTATAGTTCTCTCTTTTTGCTAGAATATAGACTGTGAGGCCTATATTATTATTGACCAATTGAGTTATAACACTACCTGCATTAATCAGGAAAAACGATATAAGAAAACCAAGGTCTAAATCGATTGAGGATCGGATTAAGGAATCTGATTTGACATTAAGAGTAGGTCTGGAAATCAGAAATCCATTGAGGGTCGTCTGGACGTCGCCAAAAAAGGAAAAGGGAAAAGTCTAGTGAATTCTGAGCAATTTCTTTTTCCTTTGTACCGACCTAATTACCCCTTAAGATCATTGGCCTGGAGCTATTTCACAACTTAATCATTATGATTAGAGAGTGCGCCTTGAATCGCCGTCCGATGGTCGGACTTTCGTCGGATGATCGTGTCTCGTTACGATCCTGTCCCGCTACTCATTGGAGAATGAGAGTCGAAAAAAAAACTGATTTCATGTAATGCAATTACCGATCAGGAGGATGCAAGTCATTTTGTGTCTCTCTGCGGAGATCGTATCGAACTCATTCGACGTCAGGTTGATCGAAATCGGCTGTCATTGAAAATCTAGTGACCTCTATTACGATCTGATACCAATTCTGTGATGACATCTCAATGATCCATTTTTTATTTCACTTGCATCATCAATCGCGTGTTACGCGCGCGTGTTTTTTTTGTGTACGTGAAAAAATATTTTTTAATGCAAAATACAAATTTCGAATAACTATTTTGTAGGTTTAAATTTTTAGCTTATATAAATATTATGTATATCAATTGCCAATTGTACAAAATGAGAAGTGCCGCATATAATGGAACTTCATATTCTCAACCATTTTTTCTGTCGCGCACTCGAGGCCGGACATAGTTCTCCTTGACTTCGAGAAACGAACCGTGTTCGTTATCGAATTTTCGGCACAAGTGTCCAGGTGTTTATATTGTTTAATTCAATACATTTTTCCAATAATATTGAAAAAATTTATAAGGTAGTTGCGAAGGCTGTACCCGGAATATTCTGTTAAGCTAGTTGAAAATTCAACTATTTTGGTAGAAAATTAATCTCATATGGTTGAAGATTCAGCTATGTTGTTGAAAATTAATCTTTTTTGGTTGAAAATTTATCCTCGTAGCTTGAAAATTCAACTCTGTTGTTCAAAAGTGTTTTTCTTGGTTTACAAATTCAACTATTTCGGTAAAAAAATGAATCTTATTCCGATGAGGATTCAGCTATTTTGTTGAAAAATGGTATTTTTTGGTTCAATTCAAATGTGTTTGATTTCGAGTTGAAATGTTTTTTTGCTTGAAATAATATCGTTCTATTTTCCGTTGATAATTCGTATATTTTAGTAGAAAATTTATTTAGTTTGCTGAAAATTCACCTTGTACTTTGTTTTAACTTTGTTTTTTTTTGGGTAAAAAATTCAAATATTTTGGTGGAAAATTCAACTATTTGGTTGAAAATTACCTTTTTTGTTGGAAATTTAACTATTTTGTTCAAAATTCTTTTTTTTTTTGGTTTTAAAATGGTAGAAAGTTCCACTATTAGGTTGAAAATGTACTTTTTTGTTGAAAATTAATATTTTCAGTATGAAAATTCAACCATTTGATTGAAAATTCAACTCTTTTGTTGAAAATTGTTGTTTTGGGTTTTGGAAATTCATCTCTTTTTGTAAAAAAATCTCTAGATGGTTCAAATGAAAACTTGAAAAATCGAAAAATAAAAATAAAACTTGAAAGCTTGAAAACTTAACTACTTAGCTTAAAGTTGAAAATTGAACAGTTTGTTTCGAATTCGTTTTGTTTTGGATATAAAATTCAAATATTTTGGTAAAAAATTAAACTGGTTGAAAATCTACTTCTTTATTGGAAATTTAACTCTTCGGTTGAAAATTCGTCTTTTTGGTCTGAAAATGGTAGAAAATTCGACTATTTGGTTGAAAATTAACTTTTTCGTTGAAAATGAAGGTTTTCCTTATGAAAATTCAACCATTTATTTTAAAATTCATGTATTTTGTTAAAAATTTAACTATTTCAGTGAAAAGTCCAACTATTTCGTTTAAAAGTAACTTTTTTGTTAAGAATTCATCATTTTGGCTTGAAAATACAACTATTTTGTCGAAAATGCAATATTTTTACTTGAAATGTACTGTGGAATAGGGGAATAGAAATTGCTAGAATACAACACGCGATTCGTGATTTTAACTTGAAATTCAATATAAAAAATAATTTGTAATGACTGAGGAAATTAAAGACAATGAAACAAGTAATTCTGGCGACCCTGCCGAACAATTCCGAAAAAAATTTTTTTTAAATCAAATCAATTTTGAAAAGAAATGTTGCGAAACTGGGCGTGGGAAAGGAATGGAAGAATTCGTTCAGTTAAATTCTTGACTTTACAGTAATTTTTTTTTCTCTCATTATTATTACCTGATATTACTAGTAAATAAGTGAAATCCAAAGAATGCACCTGATTGCACTTGTCGGACATCAATATACACTAAAGAGTGGCTCGCCTCTTACCTTTCACATCGGCATTGAATTTTAATCTAGGTGTGATGTGAGCATAGAAACTGCATTTCTAATGACTTTATCATCTTACTTTGATGATAGCATCGATATTATTGATTTTATTTCCATATAAATAATGTCTTAACCGTTATTAAAGTCTCTTCATATTCAATGTAAAAATCTAATCTCGTTGAAAGCTATCTAATATCGCACTTGAATTGAATAACAATTATTCAATTTCGCACCATTGTGTCAAATTTAGAGTGATTACTAGACCGTGGAACCGGGTAATGACTGTGAATTTAGTTTTTGACCGGGAATTTTAGGACTTCAGTTTTAAGCGTTCATTTTAAATTTAACAAATTTTAAAATGCAGCTTTAAAGAACTGAAACAATTCTAAATTAAAAACAATTATATTTGATCTTAGTTCCTTTTTGTCTACTGTTCTTATATCAATGTTTTAATAGTGATTTTTATTTATAAGTTATAAAAAAAATTCCTCTGCAGCTAAAATATTTCATTTTTAACCCATTAAATTTGAAATTTTTAATTAAAAAAAGGACAATTTTTTGAATATTTACTAATATTTAATACTGAATTGTTTGAGATAGAAATTCTTGAATCTTTAAAATTATTGAGTGCTAAATAAAAACTTTTAACGTTAAAATTTCAGTTGTTCCATTGATGAAAAAATGAATTTGTCAGTGAAAGTGTTCGCTTTTGATTTTTGGATAGCATTTGAACATTGATCCATATAGAAAAAATGTATTGAGGTTTGAAAAAACTAAGAAGTTCTAAAAGAATTCGAAAATAATTAAAACTAGAAACAATTTTTAGAAGTTTAAAATAACATGTAAATTTTTGAAGATTTTGAACAATAAATTTAGTAAGTTTATTTAAGATTCAAATAGTCTCGAAGTTCATTTTACTCTGACAAAACTTTTTTATTACAATAATGTAGAAAAAAATTTTTCATAATTAAAAATAAAATTCAATGACCTTATCAATTTTGAAGAATTTTACGGGAATAAAAAAATCTCCTTAAGATACCTAGGAAAATTTTTAATGTTTTTCTTTTGTTTTGAAAAATTAATTTCAAGGGAATATTTAAAAAGATTTCCAAAAATTGTCAAAAAAAGAATCTGGAAGATTTATACCATTTTAAAAATTTTTCATGACTTTCAGAAATTTGTAGGAATAATCCGAATCATTTTAATAGATATTTAAAGTCTTAAAATATTTTTTAAAGAAAATGTACATTTTTGAATATTTGGAAAATAGATTTTAAAGGATTTTAGAAGGTTTCAATAAAAAAAAATTCTTCAAATCAATCGTAAAATTAAATGTTTTAGGATTTATAGAGGGAAATGAAAATTTAAAAAGGCATTTCTTCATAAACGTATACCCGATTTTGATTAAGAAAATATATTTTATAGGGGCCAGTAAGGCTAATAGAAAAAAATTCCAACCAAAACCACGGCTTTTTTTTCTGAATTTCCTTATTTTGTTAAGTTGCCTTATAAGTTGCTTATTTCAACATAATTTCCCCCCAAATTAATCTGTTCTTACAATATATATTTTATTCATTAACATCAAATGCGTCGTTTTCAAGAAAAACAATTTTTTATTTTCCTTTCCTCCTCAATAACATCCAAAAAATGCGATTTTAAGGTTAATATTTTCCAAATTTTATCTCACATAGGCACCAATTTACGTCATTAGTTTAATTACTTCAAACGAAAAAAGTTTTAAGCTTCAAGTGTTCAAATTTTTCAATTTTAATGAGGGTGACAAATTTGTGTGAATCTGGAAATGACCGGGAATTTTTTTCTTTGATTAGAAAGGCCACTATGAAATTGATACTTCAATGATTGTGACTCGATTCCGCTATTTGATAATTAAGGAGAGTTCTGCATAATAATTTCCGTACAATTAGTAACCTTGCGGCTAGAATGTATAAAGCAAAAACTTGGCTTTGCTCCGTATTATGACTCAAGAATTAGACTTGTTTTCTATAGATTTCTGCACTGGAACGTACCGACATTGTAGAAGGATTCTGGACCAATTTTTCCGTACGATCATTGAACTTGCGGCTAAAATGTGAAAAGCAGAAGCCTGGTATTGCTCAGTGTTATGAGTTAATAATTAGATTAGTTTTCCATAGATTCCTGCACCGATATTTTGGACGGTTGTGTGACATGCTCTTGAAGAAAAGATATTCTGTTAAAATACATTAAGCTCTCGGTTTAGTAACAGTGTCGGGGGTTGCCTGCAAATAGTCTTGTTACTAATTCGGGAGAATCGAAACGTAAACAGTCAGAGCCGCCGGAACCATTTTCCAATTGGAATGCATAATATTGTGCAACATAGTCGACTGAGTACTCGCGCAGTGCGGCCCTTCCGAAACTACTCTAATTATTGACTCATAACATAGAGTGATATCATGCTTCTGCTTTCCACATTCTAGCCGCAAGTTCACTAATCGTACGGAAATTTGTATTTCGAACTCCCCTCACTTATTTACTTCCGCTTGAAAAAAGCGCAATAAGTTGTCACAATGAGAGAATTATAAAAACTGCTTTCTCTGAAATGAGAGTCAAAAAATATTGGAAGCCTTTTTATGAATTAATTAAAAACTGTAATCTGTACTTTCGTTGCTCGCCAATTAGAGCAGGAAGTTAAGAACGGTTCTTTTCCTAAGAAAATATCTTCACGAGGTTGTATCGGTGGCTGTTGATTTAGTGTCTTCGGCGTATTCGCTGAACCGAAAATTCTCAGGCGCACCTTGGCTGCCGTGCCGTATTCGATTTTGTTTATTTCTCGTCTTGAAGCGGAGAAAGTGGTCTTACGTGCCATTGGCCGAGACATTGAACAATATTTCGAGAGTGCCGAGCACTTAATGGCGTCAGAGTGTCTGTGGAACTTCTTCTCAAAGATACCGCAGATCTCCTGCCTTTCTACCACTTGCTACCACTTGATAAAACTAAAAAAAAAAACATCTCATGTGTTGCGATATTTCATGTTTATAATAAATACTTATTTGAAATAAAGCAGATTACTCCTTTTGGCTTCGAAATACCTATCATAAAAATGGATGGTGGTCGTAGGTCAGGGAAAACCTCGAAATCAGGTAGGGGAATGTAGTAAAGGTTGGGACGGGGTTTACTTTTGGCCCATAACTTTCTTCCATGGTAATATTTTTCGGCTTTTATTACACCATTTTAAATGTATATTAAAGTTTGCCAACAAGTTTTTGCAGTGTAGGTTGGGACACCTGTTAAAACATGAAAAATAAGTTTTAAAAATAATTTTGAAACCCCACAGTGAACCTTGTAGTAAATATTTATTTGTTCAAATTACACCAAAGACGATTCTCAGTGAAAAAAATAGCGTATAGGTATCAAAAAACGTGTCTCAACTTATACGGTACACGTGTCCCAACCTATACGGTAAACGTATCCCAACTCTCGAGTTACATAAAAAGTGAGATACTACTGATACTAATATTTGACAGTAATAACAGGTGGCACGAGTGCAAAGAAATAAAAAAAACGCGCTGTCCCAACCTATAGTGCCCCAACCTATACTACACTCCCCTATTAATCAGTGATTTTGAAGAAATCATGCAAGCCAAAGAATCTCTATAAGAGGTCGAGTATCCGACCGAACTGGAAAAATTGAGGGGAAATGAGAGGAGGAAAAGTGGGGAAAGTGTGAGGAAATGAGGGGCGGAAAACTGACTAATTGAGGGGAAATGGGGAGGGGTAGTAGGGGAAGTGAGTGGAAATTATGGGAAGGAAAGTAGGTGTTATGAGGAAAAATGAGGTGAGGGAAAGTATGAGAAGATAGGGGATGAAAAGTAGGAGAAGCGATGGGAATTGCGTGGTGGGGGTGTAGAAGAAATGAGAGGAAATTATGGGAGCGGAATAAGGGGTAATGAGGAGAAATTAGGGGAAAATGAGTTGCAATGAGAATGAGGAAGTATGGGAAATTAGAGAGGGGTAATAGGAAAAGTTAGTTTTAGTGAGGGGAAGTAGGAGAAATTATTAAAAATGTGGGGAGTAGAAAGGGGAAGTGGAGTGTTAGCCGGAGAAGCTGGGGGTGGAAAATTCAACTTTTTTGGTTTTGAAAATTAAACTGAAATCTTTTTTGGTTAAAAATTTAACGATTTCTTGGAAATTTCGTCTTTTTGGTTTAAAAATGTATCTATTTTAGTAGAAATATCATCTTTTTTGGCAGAAAATTATTCTTCTTGGTCAATCTCTTTGGTCAAGGATTCAACTATTTTGTTGAAAATTCATCTTTTTTTGGTTGAGAATTGAACTACTTGGTTGAAAATTGAACCTCTTGTTGAAAAATCTTTTTTTTCTTGAAGATTTATTATTTTAGTTAAACATTCTTAACTGATAATGTAACTTTTCTACTTTTGATTGAAAATTCGTCTTTCTTGATAAAAAAAATTCAACTATTAAAGCAGAAAATGAACTTTTTGTTGTAATTTTACAATTTTGATATTAAAAATTCTACCTAAATCTTTTCTGGTTGAATTTTCAACTATATTTTTGAAAACTTGAATTTTTGGTTTCCAAATTCACCTGTTTTAGTAGAAATTTCATTCTGTTTTAATAAAAATGCAACCGTTTGGTTGAAAATTAATCTTTTTGGTGAAGGATTTAACTATTATTTTCAAAATTCGTCGTTTTTGGTTAAATTCAACTATTTTTTATTTCAAATTAAAATTGTTCTTTGTTGAAATATCTTCTATTACATCATTTGTTCAAAATTCACCTCTTTCGTTGAAAGTTGAACTATTTGGTCGAAAATTGATATTTTTCAATTTAAAATTAAAGTAATTGGGTAACAGTTGAACTGCTTTGTTGAAAAATTATTTTTTTGGTTAAAAGTTCATCTCCTTGATTGGAATTTTCAATGTTTTATTCAAAATTCGTTTTATGTATATTTTACATTTTAGGTTGAAACTTCAACTGTTTTACAGAAAATCTATTTTTTTTTTGGCTTGAAAGTTTAACAATTTAGATAAATTTTCTTTCTTTCCTGACTGAAAAATCTTTATTTGATGAAAAATCGCCTTTTCGTTGGAAAATTGATCATTTTAGTTAAAAATTCGCTTTTTTGGTTGAAATATCAACTATTACATTGTTTGTTAAAAATTCAGATTTTTGTATTTTGATTTATGTATTCTGTTAACTCATTTTTTTTGCTCGAAAATTTGTTTTATTGAACATTGTTCTATTTGGACAGAAAATTCTTTCTTTGGATTAAAAATTATTATTTTTTTTTAAATGAAAATTTAACTGTCTTCTAAAAAATGTATTTATTTGGTTGAAAATGCAACCGTTTTGTTCAAAATTCGTCCTTGTAGATTAAAAATGTATTTTTTATTGTAAAAAAGTCAAATTTTTTGGTTGAAATAAATACATTTTTAGTTTTAAAATGTTATTGTTTTATTCGGTCTTTAAAATATTTGATGTTAAAAATGTTACAATATGAAAATGCTGATCTTTATATATTAACAGTCAGGGCAAATTGAAAATTTGTCAGAGAAAAATCAGGAAATTTTGAAAATGATGTTTTTCGGCCACGCTGAAAACGTCAATCATGAAACATAAAATTGTCTATTAATTTTTTTATGTCAGCATGTTTCTCTTTTTCCAGATAGTATCTACTTTTATCTCCATCATTTTTTCAAATTAATAATTAGTAACATGCTGAGGACAGATAGTCGCGGATCAACTTCAGAACTTTCACTCGTACTTTTCGGGAGACCTTTCTTCACTTATACTGAGATTTAATTTCGTTCCTTTGAAGATACGAAATCGAAAGTCATTAAATAACTTCATAGTAGGCGATAGAAAATCTCCTTCCCATTGAATACTTGTGCGGATCTAACACCAAAAGTGCCCACCTGTAATTTAATTTACATGACTTTTTTGCTTTCTTTAACCTGTTAAAATTAACCATCTTTGATATATTTATTTTGTAATTAAAAATTTGTTTTAATCAGGTTGGCCGTAGGTCAGGAAAACCTGGAAAAGTCAAGAAATTTTATTGATCAGAGAAAGTCATGGAAAAGTTAAGGAATTGCTATGAAAGACACTTAAAATAACTTTTGTGGATAATAAAATTTTAATTTTGAAATTTTAATTAAAATTTTTTTATTTCGCTCATAAAAGATTCTATTGTAAAAATGTTACAAGATTCTTGTCTTTGAATATTAATGATCTGGGGAAATGAAAGTTGGCCAGGGAAAAATTAGGAAATAATGAAAATGAAGTTTTGGGGTCAACCTGATATAATATTCTTGTCAGTAATTGATTTGCATATTTCTATCTTTTTTGTTTGTTGTTAAAAATTCCTAACCTTGTTGTTGAAAATTCAACTGAAATTTTTATTGTTTAAAATTCCAACTATTTTGGTAAAATTTGTCTTTTTTGTTTAAAAATTCATCTGTTTTAGGTAAAATTTCATCCTTCTTGGATAAAAATGCAACTGTTAGGTTAATAATTAATCTTTTATGGTTGAGGATTCAACTATTTTCTTAAAAATTCATCTTTTTTGGTTCAGTTCAACTGTTTTTGATTTATAATTGAAATCTTTTTTTTGTTGTTGAAATATCTACTATTACATTATTCGTTGAAAATTCATCTTTTTTGTTTAAAAATTAAACTGCGTGGTTGAAGGTTACATGACTGTTTTAAAAAAACCATTATTTGATTGAATATTCATCATTTTTGAAAATTCTTTCATTTTTATTGAAAATTAATTTTTTAACTGAAAATTTAACTTTTTCCACTTGAAGATTCAACAGGTTACGTCAGTTGAAAATTCACCTCTTTGGATGCAAATTTTACTATTTTGTTGAAAATTTATTTCTTCGGTTTAAAATTCGTCTTCTGAACTGAAAATTTTACTATTTTGTCGAAAATTTAATTGTTTCGTTAAAAATGAATTTTTTAAACTGAAAATGTAAATTTTCCGAATTAGGTTACAAATTTATAATTTTCTGTTCAAAATTCGTCTTTTTTGGTAGAAGACTGTTCAACTGTTTTCAGAAAATTCGTTTTTCTTGACCGACAATCTTTATTTGTTGAGAATTCGTATCTTTATTTGGAAAATTCATAATTTTTATTGAAAATTCGTCTATGGTTGAAAATCAAACTATTATGGTAAAAATTGTTTTTTTTTTTAATTATTATTTTTTACTGAAAATTGAACTTTCTCTTTTTTTTTTAAATGTATATTTTTTGGGATGAATATTCGACTATTTGTTTGAAAATTCGTCTTCTTCATATAAAAATAATCTTTTTGATTGAAAATTCGTCTTTTCGGTTTCAAAATTAATCCCTTTTGCTGGAAATTTCTCCCTTTTTTGTTAAAAATGCAACTTTTACATTTATTTTGAGAATTTATATTTGGAGGCTTGAAATTCAACTATTTTATTACAAATTGAACTATTTTTCTGAAAATACTACTTCGAGGATTTGTGTTTGATATGATTCGTATAGAAAATTTGAAGATCATTCCAAATATCTGTTTTATTTCGGAAAAATCTGTTCACAAAAAAGGGATTGTTTAAAAACTAAATCTCTCTATTGTTTATATATTATTTGTTCATGACTAAAAAGCCAAAGCAAAGTTAAAAGTTTCAGAAAGAGCGTAACTTTCTAGCTGTTATCTAAGAGAAGATAAAAATATACAATAATAAATTGCTTAAATAATTATGATTATTAATTGGAATTAATTATTATCTCACGAAGTTGACAAATAGTTTACTAATCCAATAATAATTTGTTCAAACAATTATGTTTGTTGAATTTCAATTATTTTCACCTCGTTCCAGTTTAAAGTCGACAAAAAATTGAGTATTTCAGAAAAAAACAGCAATTTTCTAGCATTATTCAAAGAGAATATTATTTAAAATAATAGATTACTTAAAAAATTATGTTTGTTAACTCGATTTAATTATTGCCTTACTCTAATTGAAAACTGGACAAAAAGTGGAAAATTTGAGAAAAAAACTGCAACTTTCTGGTATTATTCTAAATGAATATTATTATAAATATAAATAAATTGTTTAAACAATTATTTCGGTTACATTTATTTGATTATGGACTCGCTCAAAGAAAAATCTCAATGGAAATTGCTAGAAACAAAAATAATTTGTATAAAAATTCATTTAAACATCTAGTAATCAGTGAAAAGTAGTATTTTATGTATTAAAAACAATTCGTATTTAAAAAAACAGCAAAAAAATCATAATTAGCTCCAGAAACTTGCAAAACCCAATTTTGCAATTATGGGTTTTTTCTGGCACTCTATAAAAAGCAGACTTATGGGGTTATATTTAAAAAGTAATTATTCATTTGTATTCTACAGTTAATTGTGAAGAGTACCCCAAGTGGTCGGTACTTCGTACCCCCAGCGGTCGGCACATCGTACCCTACATCACAGTGAAATATTACCTTTAGAAATGGTGGTAATTAAGACATTCGCTTAATGCAGTGTAGCATTCACACTACCATGGGTAATTTTTGTTGCAGGTACATCGTACCCTGAAATGAGTGTTCAATTTACCTAGCGAAACCTCTTAATATAATTTTTTTTGAATGCATTTATTTTTTTGTGGATTCGAACAAAGTTAGGAGCGATATGCATGAAGATTCAGAAAAAAAAAATTGTTATGCATTTTTGGACCACCCTAATAGACATACAGAAAAAGGGACATTACAGACAAACGTCAGGAAATTTTGAAAATTAAGTTTTTTAACAACCCTGTTTTTATGTACTTACTGTTAATTTAGTTTGGATTGCTTTTTTTTACACAGGGGTCATATCGCATCCTATTGTTCTCTCTCCACATAATTACACTAAATGAGGATCACCTCTTAGATACAAACCGGAAGTCGTGGCCATTAAATTGTGAGTCTGAGACTTCCCATTGAGATGCCTCGCACCCTTTTGCTTCAGCAACAAGTTAATACAATCAGTTTCGTAAAATCTTTCCCGCACCTAGGATTCGCGACACAACCGTTAATTTTTCTTTGACTCTGATCAACCCACTTCCGGTCCCCAAGAAGATCAGCCGACCGATGTTATGCACGTTTTCTCTTTGCCTTCGGCAATAAGCGAAGAGGTGCACGTATTAATTTCCATAATTACGAAAGGACCCGCATTATAATAAAAATGAAACTCGACTCGTGCTATAAATTTCGAACGAAGTGTACATGCACTTGCAATTTCGCGTTACTCTCTTTCGTGCAAGTATGAAATGAGTTATAAATTTTGGCGCCGAACTTCCCAACGGTCTCGACAGGCTCTTCTCGTCCCTTCAGTTACAATCTCGTAAAATAAGCCTGTGTTCCAAAAAATTAATGAAGCAGAAAAATAATCCTCATAAAATTGATGATTAAAAGAAGTAATTAAGAAATCAAAATAAAATTCGTGTTTATTAATTCAGGGTTCCACACTACATTTATTACAGATCTGATTACTTTTTTCATATAGATATATAGGGGAATGTAGTAAAGTTCGGGACGGGTTTTGTGTTCGGCCTTTTTGGGCTTTCATTATACCGTTTTGAAGGTTTTATGCTTACTTTTTGTGAACAAAACACATATAATTACGAAGCAAAAAAAAAAATGTTACAGCCGATTTTATGAATGTCTTCTAATCTGACAAAAAAAAATGTGTAGTGTAGGTTGGGGCATCTCTTAAAACATGAAAAATAAGTGTAAACAAATAATTTTGAAACGCCAAAGTAAATTTGTTAGTAAATATTTATTTTTTCAATTAGATTTTTACATGAAAATGAGTAATTACAAATCTCAGCTTTATCCATTTTGTCAAAACCTCGAAATCAGTAATCCCCTGTTCATTTTTTCCCTTGTAACGAGACATGTTGAAATGTCGAATGTGAAAATTATATAAAAATGATCGAAAGTGGAATTATTTTGATTATTAATACACAAAAGTCACTCCAAAGACGGTTTTCAGTGAAAAAAATAGCGTATAGATGTCAAAAAACGTGTCCCAACCTATTCGGTACACGTGTCCTAACCTATATATTTAACGGGAATTTTGCATTGTTGGGTAAAAAAAATGATCTGCACTGTATGCAAAATCCTCTTCAAACATGACAATTCATTAAATTCATAATTCATTGAACTCATTTACCTTGCAATTTAGATGAAAAAGATTCAGTTAATGGGGATTGAATAATGTCAACACGATAATTTTTCTACTTCTATTGATACTAATATGTGACAGTAATAACACGCGGTACCAGTGCAAATAAATGGAGGAAACGCGCTGTCCCAACATATATAGTGTCCAAACCTATATAGTGTCCCAACCTATATAGTGTTTCAAACTATATAGTGTTCCAACCTATAAAGTGTTCCAACCTACATAGTGTTCCAACATATATAGTGTCCCAACCT